>WBZZ01003996.1:0-68541 GCA_019918135.1 Paulinella micropora
ACAGCCTGTGCAACCGAGAATGGGCAAGCGCCGGTGATCTTGAAGTCTGGCGTGGCATCGCAGCCCTCCTCACCTCTTGTTTCCTCTCACTTGACCAATCGGTCCAGCACACAACAAAAGAAAGCACCAAGAATTACAAGAGACAATAACGAGAAACAAACCAAGCGACAAAAGACTGGAAACCTCTAGTGGCAAAACAAGACTCCTCCTTTTTCCGCTCTCGTCTTTTGCTCAAGTCCAGACAATTTTTTTTAAAAGGAACCAGACAAAAAATAAAAGCAGAGAAATGAAGGGCAAGGGAAAAGAGAAAAAAAAGCACATGAATACAACAGACAGAACGAAAAAATGGAATGGAGAGAGGCGGGCAGGGAACCGACATGGGGGGGGGGCCGAGAGGCAGGCCTTTTCTTTGCGCGGCCCCCCCCCCATTTTAACAAAAAAAAAGACTTAGCGGGGCGCCTGTTCGTCGGGGGGAACGGGGGAGGAAATTATAGGAGAAAGGGAGAAGTGGAAGGCCTTGTTGTCATGGATGCGCCCACAAACCATGAAGAGGAAAAAGCGGGCGCGCCCCTGTCGCGACATGCACCTGTCGCGCGACGTGGTCATGCTTGTGCTCAGCTTCCTGGAGCACCGACATTTGTTGGCGCTGCTGGGCGTGTCCAGCACGGGCTTGTGGGGGCACAACCTCCTCCGCTGGCCCGCGCGGCTCGACCTGCCGTGCTTCCCCACCGCCGCGGGGCGGCGGTCGTTAGCACGGCACGGCAGCACGCTCGGCCCCGTGACAGTCAACCCGTTGCTGGCGGGGCCCGCGTCACCCGCCGAGTGCGCGCACTATTTCCCCTGCACCACGAGCCTGCGCGTCATCGGCTGGAAGCACGCCGCTACCAC
The DNA here is from genome assembly GCA_019918135.1 of Paulinella micropora. NCBI lineage: Eukaryota > Cercozoa > Imbricatea > Euglyphida > Paulinellidae > Paulinella > Paulinella micropora. The sequence goes on from WBZZ01003996.1 coordinate 889, forward strand.
GGCCGCCATGCCGCTACCACAGCTGCGCGAACTGACGCTAGACTGCTGTGACCTGGGCTCCGTGCCCTTGCTGTCTATTTTCGGGCCCCTGCCACATTTGCACACCCTGCGGCTGCACTGGTGTCGCGGCATTAATAATTTGTGTTTTCTGGCGCGCCTGCCCTCGTTGGTCTGTTTGGACCTGTCCGGTTCGTTCTTTGCACAAACCGAGTACCTGCGCTTCGCAACGCTCGCGCGGAACCTGACCAAATTCTGGGCGCCCGACGGCTGGCGCCCTGACGTTTGTCTGGGCGGCCTGCGACAGCTGCGCGCGCTGCACCTGCCGCGCTCCAGGGCCTTGAACGACGGCGCGCTCGTGCACCTGCGACGCCTGCGCGGGCTCCAAGAACTGTCCTTGCTGTACGTGTCCTCTACGCCGCAGGAGCTGGGGCAGCTGCTGGTGTTGGTCCAGGACCTGAAGCTGCGCCACCTGGCGCTGGAATCGGCGGGGCCGTCCAGTGAGGCGTGGCTGCACGTAGACGCGCGGCTGTGGCAGGGCTGCGTGCTGGAGGAACTGGTGCTCACGAATGCCGAGCTGCCCTCGTTCGGCCCGCTGGCGGTCCTGCCCCGGCTGCGGTCGCTGGAGCTCAGGGCCGTCAGCCTGCAGTCGCTAGAGGGGCTGCCAGGCGGGCTGTACCGAACGATCGCACGGGACAGCCACACCCCCGCGGCTGAAACACTGCTGAATCTGAAATGGGACTCCTTCTTCGACGGGCCCGAAGGGGGATCAACCACGCAGCGGCAAATCTGAAAATCCCCCGCAGAATTCTGTCCCTTAGAGATGGGCGCCAGTTCCCCCCCCCCTCCCTGAACGATCGCCCGTTTTGAAAGCGACCGGCAAAAGAAAATTGTGGGCCCGCAAAAAAAGCCCGGGCGGTGGTTGCGCTTGCTGTTGTTCAAAATTGTTTAACTAAAAAAAAAGGAGACTCTTTGTTTTTCTTTGTTTCTATGCCGAGATTCCCTGCCGACCTAGCGGTTCCGTGGGCGCTGAATCTGGTAGCCCTCTTGGCGCATCTAGCGATCTTCGTACTCCAGCTTACGGGCCCCCTAGACCTAGCCAGGGGCCTGCCACCGGCGCAGACCGCTATCGTCACACTGACAGTAGGCCCTTCGCGCGACTGCGCGTTTCGGACCGCGGGCTGGCTGACCGCAACCGCCGCGGGGCCGGGCATCTCGCTCTGGGGCCTGTCGGTGGCCTTCCACGCCCTCACTGCCGCGGGCCACGCGGCACAGCTGTGGCTGCTGTGCTGGAAAAGTCCGCTGGGCAGTCAGGCCGGGCGCTGGCTGGAGTACTCAGTCACCGCGCCGCTGATGCTGCTGCAGCTGCAGCTGCTGGCCGGCGAGCGCTCGGCCTCGGCGCTCGCGGTGTCGTTCTGTCTGTGCAGCCTCATGGTCTGCATCGGGGGTTTGGTGCCGCTGCTCGGCCCGGCGGTGTTCGGCACTCTGGTGCTACCGAATGAAGTGCAAACGCTGGTCCAGCACCAAAAGACTGCCATTCAAGTGTCGTGGAAGACCGTCACCCGGGCTTGCTGGGCGCTGTCGTGGGCGTTGCTGGCCCTGTCGTTCCTGCCGCTGTGGCTCGCCGCGCACGGGGTCATCGGCAGCCTGGATGTTCCTGGCCGGACCCTCGGCCTGATCCGGCTCGCTATCTGGTCGGAAACTTTTTTCTTCGCTTCTTTTGGTATCTGGGAGGCCCTGTGCTACGAATGTCTTGTTCGCTGTCTGCCAGCCCAAAGCTGGCGCGTGTGGACCGAAAGCGGCTATTGCGTCCTGAGCCTGTCCAGCAAGATGGCTCTCACGGGGCTGGCCCTCGCGTCGCTGCGGGGGCAGTCGGCCGACTGGCTGCCGCAGCCCGGCTGCGCCGCTCTGTGCCCGGACTAAAAAAAAAGCCAGACAAAAAAAACAGGTTTCTGTGCGTTGTACTGACGGGCCTCTCCCATTAAAAAAAAAGAGCCAGTGATTTTCTGCCTCCTGCGTATTTCTGCCCTTGCCTTTCTCCCCTTGCCTTTTCCCCGGTTAAATTCTGGCCACCGTTCAGATGAAAGCCGGCTTTCTTTAGTAGCTGAAACTTTCACAACCCTTCTCCAAGAACGACGCCTCCACCCGGCTGACCTGTTCCAAGCTGCCGTCTTCCCGCGCGGCCTGGCTGTGGGGCGCTAGCCTGATGGTGGGAGGCGTCGGCGACGCTACCATCGGCAGGTTGGCCAGGGACTGCTGATGCGAAGCGGCGCTAGAGTCGGGCGTTTGCGTGTAGGCCTCCATGACGGCGCCAAGCCTCGAACCGCGCGGGCCCGCCGCCAGTTCTTGGTCGGGCGCCGCGTCGTCGTCGTGGCAGAAGTCGCCCTGCTGTGGTGCGCTCTGGACACGCACGGCCTGCGTGGGCTTGAGGTAAAGCCTTGGCCCGGAAGGGGCCTTTGGCAATTTTGGCAGCAGCTGCAGGGCTACGAGGCAGAGCCATGGCACCGGGACAAGGGCGGACATGAAGCCGAACGTCCACCGTACGGGGGCCCCCCCGCGTGGCAGCTCTAGACAGAGCCACAGCCCCAAGTACAACGCGTGCAGGGCGGCACAGCACGCGGAGGCACACTGCAAGCAGCACAAAGTACGCCTGGCCCGCGCCGCCCGCTCCGAGTCGCTCGTACTGAACGTCCGCTGCAGCGCGCGTATCCGCGAGTTGCTGCTGAAGAACAACCAGGCTCCGTACAGCTGGGCGCTCAGCAAGAAAGCCCTGGGCGGCCAGTGGTTTTCTGTGGCGGCGGCGAGCGCCCCCGAGGCTACGCACACCACTAGGCGCAGAAACCTCATGTCATGGCACCGGTTGCGAAGGTTCGAGGGGGCCAGCCCGTACGGGTAGCGTTCTACGCACTCTAGCCACACGTGCCACGCCAGCGGCAGCAGCAGGGACTGGTACGCGATCTGCCAGAGCAACCGGTGCCCTTCGCTACGGTCCAGCACGGCGGCCGCGTGCGCTACGGTCCAGAACCACAGGCGCAGGGTCGTGAACACGGCGACACGCCGCCGCCGTCCGCTGTCGGTCGCCAGCTGCAGGCACAGCAGCCACGCCACGCCGCACACGAAAGCGGCGGCGCAGGCGATGGACATGGTGGCGGGGCTGAACAACATTGTTACGGGACAGACTTCTGTTTTTTTTTGCTTTTGTTCCTGTCGGCGGTACAAGATGGCCGGGATTGGCTGGTGCTCAAGAGAACAAAAGCCAGAGCGTTCGTTTTTTTTTAATATTATTTTTTTTAGCTTTTTTTTTTTTTAAAAATTTCACTCCAAAAAAAAGAACAAAAGACGGGCGCGGCGAAAAAGTGGAAACGGTGGGGGGGGGGTGCCAAGAAAGCATTGAGGCCCCCCCTCCCCACCCTTTCGCCCGTTTCCATTTTGTTGGCTGGAGTGTTTTTGGAGGCCCCCCCCCAACACTTCGCGGCCAGGACGAAAGCTGTGCCAGCGCCCAGCAAAAAAAATGTCGAGCCACAAGAAAAGGAAGCTGGCGCAGCCAGAAACCGCCGAACATCCGCAAAACCCCCTCGAAGTGTTCGGGGAACTGCTGCACCACGTGGAACAGCTGTACCAGACGTCTGGCGACCGCTTCACGCAGCAGCGGCAGGACGACAAGGCGAGCCTTGAGATATCACGCAGCACGGAGGGCGACGGCAAGCTCTCGCTGACGCTGGTGAGCACTCACACCAAGTGGCGGGGCCTGCCCGAAGCGGGCGCGGGCGCGCGGCGCCAGCTCGCGGCCGAGATCAGCAGGCGCGAGCAGGACATCAGGGCCCTGAACGCCGAGAGCGAGGCGCTGCGCCTCCGCGTGGAATGCGACGACGAGCAGGAGCACGACCTCGGCTCCCGGTTGTACCAGGTGCACCAAGTGATCGGCCGGCGCAAGCAGGAGTTGCAGCGGCTGCGCGCCCGGACCGTGCTGGAAGTGGAGGCGGACGTGGACCACGAGGACCGGCGCCTGGAAATCACACTGTCGACGCTGTCGCGGACGTGCACTCAGAAGGCGGCTGTCCCGGCCAGATGCGCGCGGCTGTACGTGTTTGGCGGCTACGGCGGCGGCGCGCCGGGCGCCCACGACCGGCTGGCGGCTACGCACTGCTACAACCCGAAGAAAGACACCTGGACGCAGTGCGCCAAGCTCAAGCAAGCGCGCTCGAGCATCGCCGGCGCAGCGCTCGAGGGGCGCCTGTACGCGGTCGGGGGGCTGTGTCCTTGAACAACACGACGACGACAGCGGAGAGGCTGGACTTAAGCCAGCAGGAAAAGGGCTGGGAAGCTATCGCGCGCGTGCCCTACGAAATCGTGGGTTCCAGCGCGTTGTCGTGGGGCGGCAGCCTGTACGTGCTGGGCGGGGCTTGCAAGGGAAAGTACACCAGCGACGTGTTGCGCTACGACGCGGTGGCCAACGGCTGGTCCTACTGCTGCGGCCTGTCGCGGCCCAGGGGCTACTTGGGCGCGGCCAGCGTGGGCGGGCACGCGTACGTCTTCGGCGGCATAGACAACGACAACAAGATCCTGGACCACGCGGAGAAGCTGGAGCACGACCGTTGGGTGGCGGTGGCGCCGCTGAAGGTCGCTCGGTGGGGTTGCTCGTCGGCCGTACTGAAGGGGCGGTGTACGCCATCGGGGGCCTGGCGGTGGGGGGCCGCGTGCTCGCGTCGGTCGAGCGCTACGACCCTGCCCTGGACGCGTGGCACGAGGTTGCGCCAATGCGCGAGGCGCGCGAGGACTCGTGCGCGGCGGTACTTGACGGCGAGCTGTACGTGCTGGGGGGCACTGGCGCGAACCAGGAGCCCCTGGCCAGCGTAGAGCGCTACAACGAGGAACAAAACACGTGGCAGTGCGTGGCCAGCTTGCCCATCAGTCTCACCCTGGCCGGGTGCGCCGTCGCGTGATTGAGAGACAGTTTATTAAAAAAAAAGAAAGAAAAGAAGCAGCAACACGCCGGATCCTCTTCTTTTGTTGGCCGGAAACGGGACCTCCGTCCCGCGCGAAAAATTGAAGCTTTGTCGCGAGAGACTTTTTACTTAATATGAGTCGTTTCTCTTTTTTTTTGTTTTGCGCCGCGCTCTCCTTTTTCTTGGTCCGCACTAGGCCTAAACGAGCCTCCGGGCATCCGGGCTTGGCGGCCAGACATTCGACGGTCTAGCACCTTGCACTGCTTAGAATTTGCGCGGCCGCCTTCGCGTACCACTGCACGCCCCTTGCTGCTAGACCGTCGGGTTGGCTTTGCAGGCTGAGCAGTTCCTAGGCTTTTTCGGACCAGAGACGCACAGACATAGTTTTGGTTGTTGCCACGTGTTTTAAGGTATTAGCTGATTGTTAAAACGGAAAGAACAAAGGTCTTATTTATTTTGAAAAGAGTGCGCAGCGGAAAAAATGGAGATGGGGGGGGGCCTCCCGTGTTTTAGGCATTGAGCTGCCTAATGCCTGAAAAAACATTGAGTAGTTTCAAGTGACAGGTGGGGGGGGGGCCACAAACAAAGTCCAAGCAACCAATTGTGTGTGTGTGTGGTGCATAATTCGTGTCCTAGGGTCGTGTTTCTGTGTGCAGGGTCATCTATTTTCTGTACAGGCGCATTGTCATTGTTGTTCATCTACCGTGTGCAGGGGAGAGGGAGGGGGTTGTTCTGTACATATTTTGTCTTTTGTTTGTGCTTGTGTGTAATGGTGTGTGTTTCGTGTGTGTATTGGTGTGTGTTTGTGTGTGTAATTGAATGTGATTGTGTGTATCGTCGTGTGTATCTTCGTGTGTGTGTATCGTCGTGTGTGGGGGGCCGCCGAGCGTGAAGAAAAGAAAAAAAGGCGCGACATGTTGTTCGGCGCCTGCCTTTTTTTGACAGACAAAAAATGGCCACCGAACCAAGCGCGGCGCTTCCTGTTCCTGCTCAAACTGCCGTCAGGCCTTTGCCGACGTACGGGGCCCTACAGAGCATCCGTGTGTTCGGGCTGACCGGCACCGCACTCGTGGCCACGGGCTGCCGTGTCCATATTCACGTGCGTTACCAGCGGACCGAAGAAGAGAGCGACCACAGCGACTCAGAGGACGGCTCCCATGACGAGGACGACGTTGTACCCGACCATGCGCTGGACCATTGCCAACTGTCGCAGATCCCAGAGGCTGCCCGCACAGCTTCTTGGCTCCTGTCGCTAGCCCGCCGCCCGCAGGCGTCCTGGTTCGAAGCCCTGTTCATCAACAAGCCCACAGCCTGCACGGAGCTGAAGGGGTCGCTGGGCAAGCCTAACCAGCAGGGCCAGTCCAAATTTTCGCTGCGCACGACCGTACCCGGCGGCGAGCACGGGGAGACCACCATTTCGTTCTCCTTCGAGTTTCTCCTGGACGTACCCCCGGACGCCAAAGAGCCCGTGCCGCTTAGCTGCGGCGGGGCCGGCGACGTGGAGCAGTTGCTGCAGGACAAGCTCGCGCAGCTCCGGCCCTGCTACGACACCCTGCTGAGCGCCGCCGAGGAGAGGATCAGCGCGTCCAAAGTACTGCACGACTTGTTGCCTGCGACCGGGTGGGACCTGGCGCGCCGGCGGCGGGAGAAAATGCAACTGTTTGTGCATGACAGTTGGGGCTCGGTCAGCACGCTGAGACGGACCAGCCGCACTTCCACTGGTGGGCTTTCCCCTAGGAAACGCCTGCCAGACCCGTACGCCTTTCGCTAAACGATCTTTTTTTAAAAAAAATTCTTTTTGTGTGTGTACCAGTGCGCCTTTTAAAAAAAGAGTACAAATCAAACCTTTAAACAGCCAAAAAGAAAGAAACCTCGCCACCCTCGCTCAATGACCAGTGACGACTTGTACCAATGTCTGACACCTGAACTCTGGAATTATGTGACAGAAGGTCTCGACGGAGAAAATGACCAAAAACAAGTAGTACAAAAAATCTACCCACCCGCAGCCGAACGTCGCTTCCTTGAACAGCTCGAAAACAAGAAAGCCCTGCACATTGCCTGGGAAAATTGTGTGCGGGGCGAGCGCGCCTTCTCAGTAGACATCAAGACACTCACGGAGCTGGTACACAAATGTCGGTACGATTCGTGGTTGCCTTCATCTCTGAACCTCTTCGGCCGCGACGGCCAGACAGCACGAAAGATTGAAGCCTGGCTGACACAGCTCTGCACGCTGCCGCGACTGATCCAGAACCTGCGCAAGGTCACTATCCAAAAAATAAGCCTGCCGCGTGCCCTTATCGAAAACCTGACGGGCGTGTTCGAACTGCGACTGTCAGACATCAGCATCATTGAAGCTACGGCCGCCCGCTGGTTCTGCGCGCGCTCCCTATTGCACGCGCCTAAAACTGGAACGCACAACAACACTGCTAACGACAGAGTTCTGTGTCAGCGGTCCCTGCAGGGTTAGCTTGTTTAAAGTCAGTTCGCCAGAAATCTCCGTGATCTGGCACTGCCGAACACAAGGCTCGTCGCTCTACCTCGAAAAATGCAATGAGGCCATCGGGGTCCGGCTAAAAAACATCCTGCGGCAAAATGTTCAGAACCTGGACCACCTTAATTTAGACATATTGAAACCCGCGAGAGAATCAGTTGCTTGATCCTGCATCTTTTTTAAAAGTACCAAAACAATCGTTTAATAAAAAGAGCGAAACTTAATCACTTTTTTTTACGCTGGATCGCGCCCACTTCCGGATGCATTTGACATCTTCCCAGAACCCGGTGAATTTTCGCGACAAGACAGCCCTTTTGCCGCAAACTCCAACAGATTTTTGCGAAACGGCTTCTGACGGGTTTTGCGGCCTCCCGACAGAATTTTTTTTTAGCAAAGGACATTTCGGCAATCTGCTAAAGGCAAGTTCAAAAAATTTGGGGAGGCGAAGGCGGGCGGGGAAAAGTTTTCTGATTTCTGTAAAATTTCCCCGCCCGCCGTCGTCTCCCGATTTTTTTTTTTTTTGCTCTCAAACAGTGTTGCCGAAATGACCAAATTCTTTTTCTAATCTTTACGGAACCTGGTGAATTTCGCGACAAGACAACCTTTTGCCGCAGACTCCGACAGATTTTTGCGAAACGGCTTCTGACGGATTTTGCGGCTACCGACAGAAATTTTTTTTAGCAAAGGACATTTCGGCAATCTGCTAAAGTAAGTTAAAAAATTTGGGGAGGCGAAGGCGGGCGGGAAAAAGTTTTCTGATTTCTGTAAAATTTCCCCGCCCGCCGTCGCCTCCCGATTTTTTTTTTGCTCTCAAACAGTGTTGCCGAAATGACCAAATTCTTTTTCTAATCTTTGCGGAACTCGGTGAATTTCGCGACAAGACACCCTTTTGCCGCAAACTCCAACAGATTTTTGCAAAACGGTTTCTGACGGGTTTTGCGGCTCCTGACAGAAATCTTTTTTCAGCAAAGGACATTTCGGCAATCTGCTAAAGGCAAGTTCAAAAATTTGGGGAGGCGACGGCGGGCGGGGAAAATTTACAGAAATCCAAGGCTTTCCCCGCCCGCCGTCGCCTCCCGAATTTTTTGACATTTTAAAATTCAGCTAATTTCCAAAATGGCGAAATTCTTTTGAATTTTTTTTTTTTTGAATCTCTACGGAACCCGGTCAACTTTCGCGAAACTTCCTTTTTTTGCACCTGGTGATTTGAGACCGGCCCCCCCCCCGACCCCTTTTTTCTGTCTGTCGTCGTGGCTTTCTCGGACAAGGGCCGCGCTGAGCGACAAAGCCCCTAAAGGGGGGGGGGGAGGGCCGGGGTTCTGTTCACGCACGAAGAAAGAGTCCGGACTTGTTCATAAGCTGTTGCAAATCGGGTGAGATTTTATAAACAAAATAGTCTGTACCAATGTTTTCCTATAACAGGCAATCTTTTAATTTAAAAAAAACAGTAAGCAGAAAATTTAATGCAACAGAGCTACGCCTGCCGGGGATCGTGTGAAATTTGAAAATAGGCATCTCCCACTTTTGGCAGCTGGCCGGACACAAAACGCCAGTAGACGTTTTGCAGCCCCGCCGTATTCTGCGCAAAAAATACTGTCTTCCGCACATTTGATTTTGCCGGCCACGGGAGTTACAAACACAAACCCGTTGTTATTGCGCCAACACCACGCAGTCACGCAGCGCTAACGCCACTTCCGAGTTACCGTCATCCTCAGTGGCGTCGTACAATCCCGCCAGCCACTCCCACGGCTCGGCCGTTGACTGTGTCTGCCGATCGTAGTACAAATAGAACAACGATAAACCGGTCGGCCGCAACGGCGCGTGTCCTGCCTCGATGTCTGCCAGCAGTCGCTGCAGGCGCTCGAACCTAGACTGCAACGGCGGGTCGTGGAGCACGCCGTCCACCTCGAACCAGTGCGGGTTGAAGCGAATGTACACAATTGGAAAATCTCGAAAGTTCTCGTTGGCTGCTAGTGCAGTGTTAATTTCCAGCATGCGCCCGAGCTCGCACCGGTACCGCCGGTGCGCAAATTCGTCGTTGCACAGCAGCAGCAGACATTTACGGTCCGCGGGCAGCGACTGGAACTTGAGCAAATGGAAGTCAGGGCGCGCGCTCACGGCCCCGATGATCGGGGTGATCCGCTCGTTGCAGTGCTTGTAGAAGATTGCATTGGCGAAGTCTCGGTCGAACGCCCAGCCCTTGGCCGCGAGAAACTCTGCTAACTGTTGTTCGCTCTTGAAACGCTTGGCGATGCCCTCGGACGTATGGCACTGCTGCACGTGGGCATCCAGCGACCACGCAGTTGGACAGCGCGTCGTGCATGCGACCAGACCGTTAGTACCGTCGTACTTAGCAGTGCTGAACGACGCAAACGCACATATATGCCGCCACTTTTTGCTCTCCTCATGCCTCCGCTCGTGCTTTCTGAGACTGCCAGCCTGCGTAAAGCATACGCCACACTCGGTACAACCAAACGGCTTCTCGCCATTGTGCACACGAGAGTGCATCGCGAGGCTACCAGCTTCCGTAAAGCGTGCGCCACACTCAGTACAACCAAACGGCTTCTCACCAGTGTGCACACGCCTGTGTTTTGCGAGGGTCCCCGATTGCGCAAAGCATTTGCCACACTCGGTACAAGCAAATGGCTTCTCACCAGAATGGACACGCGCATGCGCGTCGAGGGTAAAAGATGCTGCAAAGCATTTGCCACACTCGGTACAAATATATGGTCGCTCCCCAGTGTGAACACGTGCATGCTTCGCGAGGCTACCAGCTTCCGTAAAGCGTGCGCCACACTCGGTACAAGCAAACGGCTTATCATCAGTATGCACGCGCTTGTGTTTGGCGAGGGTCCCGGATTGCGCGAAGCATTTGCCACACTCGGTACAAGCAAACGGTTTATCACCAGTGTGGACACGCGCATGCGTCTTCAGATAACCAGGGTCAGCGAAGCGTGCGCCACACTCTGTACAAACAAAAGGCTTCTCGCCAGTATGCACACGTCTGTGTTGCGCGAGGCTCCCCGATTGCGAAAAGCATTTGCCACACTCAGTACAAGCAAACGGTTTCTCACCAGTGTGGACACGCGCATGCGTCTTCAAATGACTAGATTTTACAAAATGCTTGCCACACTGATCACATGCAAAAGGTTTCTTGCCACTGCGTCCACCTATCTGTGTTTCACGGGCGACACTGTCGCCTTCGACACGGTTCGGCTTCGTACCAAGGTCTGTCGGGTTTGCATGCCGCGCGCAGACTGTCGGCCACTCAGAGCCAAGGGGAATTGTTGCCACCGTCGCGAGGTTTTCGTGTTCGTAGCAAGCCTCGCAGGCCGGCCGATCCGCGGTCTCCAGTCCAGCTCTCCATTCCTTAAACACAAGCCGTTCATCTATAACTTTAAAACCAACCCCATAATGTTGAAGCATCTTGACTCCCGGCTTCTTGGACACATACGGCTCCGCATTTGCCAGGCGCTGCAGCCACAACTGGACAGCAGACGATTTGGCGGTGGGGGGTGTGTCGCGTCGTGGGCGCTTCTGGCTGCTCTGGTTGCCTTCGTCCAGCCGGCGCTTCTTTTCGTATGTGAGCTCAGCGGTCTCGGCGCGGCTGTCCATTTCTTGCTTGTTTCTTCCCCTTTGCTTTTTTGGGCCCTGCACACACTCCGCCTGCTCCTTGGCTCACACATTTCCTCCCTCCCTAAATTTCTTTCCCAATTTCTGAACCTGCCTGGCGCGGCCCCCCCCCCTCATACACACACACGATCTCTCCCCTCCCCCTTCCCGCCCTCTTTAACTTCGCAATCTGCTACAACAATTTCTCTTCCTTTTTTTGTCGCCATTGATGATTTTGTGACCGGCCCCCCCCTCCCCCCCGACCCCTTTTCTGTCTGTCATCAGCCACATCGTGGCTTTCTCAGACAAGGGGGGGGGGCCGGTGTTTGTTTAGAGTCCGGACTTTTTCAATTAGCTAAGCCGTTGCCAATCTGGTGGGGTTTCATACTGTCATCGTCTGTAGTAGTGTTTTTACTTCAATCAGCATGTTTTGTGAGTATGCCCATATTCTGCTACTGCAGAATCAGTGTTTTTAAAAATAAATCATGCTGCTTCAACAACAGGTAATAGTTTAATTTAACAAAAAAACCAGCGAGCGAAATTTTTTAGTTCGTTTGCGACGGAGGTGCCGGAAGGCGATCGTGTGAAATTTGAAAGTAAGCATCTCCCACTTCCGGCAGCTGGCCGGAGACAAAACGCCAGTACATCGATCCTCGCTGGGAATTCTTGTCCATCGTTTCAAACAACCATATGCGGCCGTTTTTTTCAAAGAGCGCGCGCTCAAACGGGTCGTCCTCGAGCTGCGCGTAGCCCGCGCGGCTGATGGGCAGGGGCAGGCCCTTGAGGCACATGGTGGAGGCCAGGAGCTGCGTGTGGCAGAAGTCGAGCTCGCCGAGGCCGCTGAGCGCCTTCCTGAGCTCGGACGCCAGTGCCGTGCAACAGGCCTCGATACCGAGGGCCTGAAAGGCCACGAGCGGGTCCGTGATTTCAACGGTCTCGGGCACCCACTCGGGCCTGGCGAGCAGGCGCCGCACTTGCGCCAGCGTGGTGCGCCCGGGGCGCATCTGCACGGACAACAACCCATCCGCGGGTGTCAGGTCGATGGCGTCGACGCCAATCGCGGGCTGCATAACCGCTAGCGCCTGGCGCAGCAGGCTCTCGCAGTAGAGCTGCGTGTGGTTGTACTGGTAGGTGTCGAAGCGGGCCTGCGCGGGCAAGGGCGCACCGGGCTTCTGCCGCGCGCCGGTGCCGACGATGCGCAGCAGTACATAGGTCCACCCCCGCTCAGCGGACGCCCAGGCGGAGCACACGGCAAAGGACGGCAGCTGCGAACGCAGCAGCCGGGCCAGCTGCAGCCCGCCGTCCGCAAAGCCGTGCGCCCTGGCGGCGGCGTCGTCGAAGGCGACGAGCGCGCCCTGGCGCGACACCTTTGACCACTTGGCCCCAGAGCGCGCGCGCTTGGACACGGTCGAAGGGGTTGTCGCCGCCGAGCGCTTGCGGCCCTTGCTGACGCCGGTGCCAGCCTCGGCCCTGACCTTGGGCGCGCGGCGGCGCCTCAGGCCCCGCAGGTCTAGGTCGGCGTCCTGCACGTGCAGTCGCAGGTCGGGCAGCCCCAGCTCGAGCAGGGCCTGGTGGTAGTCGTCGAAGGAGTAGAGCGCTACGCAGAGGCTGGCGGCGGGCGCCCGCTGCAGCAGGGCGCGCAGCTCGGCAACCGAACTGCCGCGGTCGAGCACGCGGACGCCGCCGCGCCTGGCCGGGTCGACGGCCCGCCACTTGGCGACGTCCTCGGCGCTGCGCAGCCGGCCCCGCAGCAAGAAGTCCTGGCCCTTGGACTGCAGCCTCGTGAGGGCCAGGATGCGGGGGTGGCCCTCGGTGGAGCGGATGGTGTTGGACGGTTTGTGGCGCGTGTTGAGCGTGAGCTGCGTGCCCAAATGTCCGTACGACGACGCGGCGACGCCGCCCATGGAGTAGCCGAACGGCAGGCGGTGCACCTGGAAGCAGTACAGCACCTGCTTGAGCAAGACTTCCAGCAGCGGCAAAGACAGGCGGTACACGTGCGCGACGCGCCAGGCCGTGAGCTCGGAGGCGACGTAGGCCTGGTGCACGCACCAGGCGCCGTCGCCGGGCACCTGGCACAGGTATTGCAGCAGGCGCGTAACGAGCGCCCGCGCACCGTCCTTGCCCGCCACCTGCGCCGTCCCGGGATGCGCGCGCCGCAGCCTCTCGGCCAGCACGGGCAGCGCAAAGACGGTGCGCGGCTGCCACTCGCGGCCACTGTCGGCGGCCCACGCCAGCTCCTCGAACAGCAGCCCCGACCGCACCAGGCGCTCTCGCTCGTCCTCGGAATCGCCGTTGTCCCCGAGGAGCGCCTGATAGACACCTGCTACGAGCGCGGCGCAGTTAGCGCACACCGGACCGTCTCGGGCGAGGCAGAGATGTAGGGTTGGGTGCAGCTCGCATTGCCGTTGCTCGCGGAACCAAACCTCCGCAAGCGCCGACCGCACGGGCCGTTGCGCGGCGCCGTCCACGACCCGGCCGGGCACGTGCACGACGTCGCGGCCGCCCCTGACGAGCAGCCCCGGCACGACGTACAGGACGTCCTGCAGGGCAAAGCTCAGGGAGTGCTGGAAATAGCCGGTCGTAGCCACGGTGCGCACGTTGCGCCCCACGACCTCGCGGGCGGACACCATGTGCCAGCCGTAGTCGCGGATCGTGAGGCCCGACATGAAGGAATGGGTGACGAAGCCGTTGTCTAGCGAATCGCCGTAGCACGAGTACGCGCTGCGGCGCCCGCACAGGCTGGGCGAGATGAGCGCCTGCTCGTACAGGTGCAGGCCCGTCTGCAGCTCGAGCTGCCGCAGGTCGTCGATCGAGCCCTTGGCGCCCGACGCGACGCTGACCCGGAGCCCGCGCACGGTTGCAGTGTAGCGCTCGCGCTGGTGCTGGGCCGCTTCCGCCTGCAGCTGCGCCGTGCGCACGGCGCACTGCTGGCGGAAGGTATCTTCTACGGACGACTGCGCGGCCGTCCGCGACCGCAGCCGGCGTTCCCGCGACAGCCACGAGAACTGGCCGGGCGGCTGTTCGACCACCGCTGGTGCGGCGATGGCCGGCGACTGTCTGGCTGCACCCCAGGGGTTGTCGTGCACGAGCTCGGCCAGGTTGACGGTGGTGCTGTGGCGTTGGTTGGACCAGAGCACGAAGACGCTGACGCAGTTGAGGAACATGGCCGCCCACTCGGGCCCGTAGTCGGCGTGCAGCAGCTTCGTCAGGCTCGTGGCGCCCTGGCCGAGCCAGGCCTTGTTCCAGCGCTGCGCGCTGCGCCACTCAACGTCCGAACCGTCGCACTGGACCCAGGGCGGCACGAAGCCCTGCGGCAGGAACGTGGCGACCACGTCCCAGCAGGACCACTCGGGCTCTTCCTCGCAAATGTCGGGCTGAGTGGGCGGCTGGGGCGGCAAAGCGATGCGCGCGCCGCGCGGCGCCGGCACGTGCTGTTCCAGCAGCGCGTACAAATGTAGCAGCTGCTCCTGCCGGAACGTCTGGTTCGTAGCCAGCGCGTGGAACAGCACGGCCAGGTTGTCCTGCGCCAACTTGGCCACGTTCTCGCCCGCCGCGCGCGACGTGGCCAGCAGCGCGGAGCCCATGGTCTCCTCGGAGCTCCAGCAGCCCTGCAAACTTTGCAGCGCGATGACGGTGACGACGTCGCCGTCGTTGTCCCCGTTGAACGGTATTTCTTCGATCGGGTTGAGCGCGACGCAGTAGTGCTGCGGCGCCGCCGTGTCATACAGGGGCGCGCGCGGCGCCAGGACCGTGAACACGCGCGCGCTCTGGGGCGACAGCGTGGGCTGGCGGTTGACGACGACCTTGCTGCCCTCGGTGAGGCTGACCTCAATAGTGTCGCCCACCTCGATGTGCGACGAGTAGTCGCCAACTGTCTGCTCTAAAGACAGCGGCGGGCCACCACTTGCGCGCCACAGGCGCCCGAGGTTCGGGTACACGTCGTTGTACTGCAGGTCGTCGCTGCTTTCGACCAGCTGCAGCACCTCGCACTCGCGCCGCAAGGTTCGCGCTTCTTCGAGCCGCCGGCGGAGAACCGTTAGCTCGGCCCGGGCGCGCTGCACCTGGTCCGCGGCCGCGCGGACGGCCGCCAGGTTGTGTGCGCCGACTAAGATTTTCTCCCGCAGCGTGCGCAGCATGCCGAGCCCCAGCGCGACGTGGCCCGGGGGCACGAGCGCGTTGCAGATCAGCACGCCGCGGGCCGAGTGGTCGATGCGCTTGCCGAGCCCGTTCTTGCGGAACTCGCCGTCCTTCTTGCCCAGCAGCTCGCTCAGGTTCCTGGACACCGGCCCCAGCTGGTCCTCGAGCGCGCCGTCGCTGCCGCCGCGGCTGAACGTCGAGTGCCAGCAGTAGTACGCGGAGCTGAGCGTCTGCTTGTACTCCTTGGCGAGCGGGTCACCAGAAAGCTCGGCGGACAACAAGGCCCCGCCCGGCACTACTGTTGACGCAACCGTCTGTTCCCAGGACTGCCGCACCTCCCACGCACAGCGCAGCAGCTCGATCAGCTGCGTGATCTGCTGCGTCAGGTCGCGCCCGTAGTTGAGCATGGCCTGCCTGCCGCCCACGGTCGCGCGCACGAGCGGCAGCAGGGCGCGGGAGGCAGACAACACGCTCAGGCGGAAGGCGTGCTGCAGCCCGGAGGGCAGCCCGAGCCTGGCCAGCGGCAGACTCCCGGTGGCCAGCAGCACCCGCCAGTACATATTGCTGGGCTCGAACGTGGGCGAGCCCTCCCTGAAGTCGCACGCGAAGGAGGCGCCGCGCTCGCTGACGGTGGGCTGGGCCCCGCCGCAGCCGTTCAGGCACGGCGAACACTGCAGATAAAAGTGCTTGCGCTGCGCCGTAGCCGAGTAGACCGCCTTCACCACAAAGGCCCGCCACTGCTCCGGCTCCAGCCGTTCGGCGCGCGGGTCCTTCTGCAGGCGCTGCTTCGCCAGCCCGTCAACCGGGGCCGCGGCCCCCGCGCGCAAACGAACCAGGGCCGCCGCGAGCGTGTCCAGGCGCGCGCGACATTTCCGCCGACAGTGTTCGAGGGACGGGGCGCCGGCCAGCGCCTGGCGCTCGCACGGGGGCGCGCAGCGCACGAAGTGCCCCCGGGAGCGCCTTGTCATGCCCAGGTGCGCGAGCCGCTCCAGCCGCTGCACCAGCGTCTCGTGCAGCACGCGTTCTTGCTGCAGCAAACACGCGACTGTCAGCAGCGCCACGGGTGGGTTGACGGCCGCACGGGCGCCAAACTCCAGCACCTGGCGGACGCGGACCAACAGGCAGGCCTGTGGCGCGCGCTCCTGGCCGTGCCCCCTGCGCTTGCCGCGCACTGCCGCCGTGCGCCAGGCGCCGAACGCGACCGCGGTGGCCGCGCGCCAGGCAGTGAGGTTGGGCTGCGCCTCCCAGGCGCTGGCAACCTCGGCAGCCGTGAGTTCGGCCGCGGTGTGCGGCTGCAGCACGAGGGCTACTGCCCCGGGCTCTAGACCGACCAGCACGGACGAGCCTAACGCAGTGAGTGCCGCCCAGAACTCGGCCTGTTCCAGTTTTTCAAATGTCACCGCGATCGCCTCGCGCGCTCCGTGGTCCGGGAACGGGAGCGCGACCGAAACCGATTGCCGCGCAACCGTTAGCTCCGCCTCCGTGAGTTCGCCCGCCGCCGCCGCCGCGGTTGGCACCCTGGCCGACACCAGCGCGCCTGTCTCCCACAGGTACGCGCCACAGAACTTGCACGCCAGGACGAGCGCCTGGTACGTTTGCTTCTTGAGCTGTGGCAACAGGAACGGCTCCGGGAACTCCAGGTGGCCCTGGTGGCCCGGGCAAGAAATGACATCCCCGCCGCACAGTTCGCAGCGCCCGCTCTGCGGGTCTACGCGCAGGCTGCGATCGTCAAAGGTGAAATCCTGCGGGTTCTCGTCCGTGCCGCGGCCGCTCAGGCAGCCCACCGACACGTCGCGCACCGTGCTGTCCGACGGGATGCACGCGGTTACCGAAGACGGGGGCCGCCGGTAACGGCCGTGCGTCACGGGCCTAGCACAGGTAGCGGGGGCCCATTGGCCGTGCATTCGCCGGCAGCACAATTCTGCGGCCGGCGACTCTCTCGCATTTGGCCCCCCCCCCAGTCTCCGGGTGTTTTTTTCGGCTGCTGCAAAAGTTTTTTTTTGCAAACCCCCGCGTTCGTTTCGGGGGAGCAAGTCTCGGCGATGGGCGGTGGGGGGGGGGCACAGACGAGCCAAGAAAGAGCGCTTGAAAATCAGCGCCTTTATTTCGCACCGGCCCCCCCCACCCACCCGGGGGGGGCAAGGTATGCCCCCCTACCAGTGTGTGTTTGCGCGGCCCCCCCCCCCAACTGCCGTTCCAGGGGGGGGAGGGCCTGTTGATCGGCAAAACGCCGGGGCGGGGATCTTTTCTTTCATTCTTGCTGCCAAATTTGTGTTGGCTGTTTTCTGGCGCGGGCCGGGGCGTGTGGGTGCTTTCTTTTTTTTTCGCTGCCAGCATGTTGTCACACACGGTACAACTGCTCCTGCCCTGGCTGTCGGGCAGAGACGTGGCGGCCCTCGGCGCCAGCGCCAAGGGACTCAACACCAACGCCCTGTGCGAGAGGCTGCGGCTAGAAAAGCGCTGGCACTGTTTCTTGGCCGAGCTGCTGCAGCAGCCCGACCACTACGGCAGGCTGGGGGTCCTGGCCAAGGTGCTGGCGCCGACAAACGACCTGCGCCACCAAAGTGCGTTCTGGCACGGCCCCGCGGTCTTCCGGTGCGCGCCGCTCGCGGCGCTGAGCCCACGGGTCGCGTGCCGGCGCGTGTACAGCGCCGTCAACCTGGTAGCGTGTTGCCTGGCACTGCGGCACCTGCAGGACCAGACGCTGCTCACCGTGCTGGACCACCGCGGCCTGCACGAGGAGAGACACACGATCTCGGAGGCGCCGTTCGGCAGGCTAGTGCGCCGTGAAACGACCGGGCGTTTGTCGTCGCGCGCCTTCACGATCCGCGACCTGCCGGCCTCGGACGAGGAGGCAGTGTCAATGCTGGATCTGCAGGTGTGCGTGCTGCGGCTCGAAAACCCCGCGCTGGCCCACGCCGCCGGTACGGTGACCCTGCAGCCCGCGCGCGGCCGCGAGACCGAGATGGTGCTGCGCGAGCTCACAGTGACCGGGGAGGAGACGCAGCGGTTGCTGCACGTCGTCGTGAGAAACGCCAGGGCCCTGCGCAAGCTGGCCTGGCACGCCGGCGGGAGCTCGGTGTCGGTCTTTGGCACGCCGCTGGCCCGGGTCGAGCTCTCGGCGCAGGTGCGCTCGCTGGCCATCGTCGGCTGCCACTGGAGCCCGACTGTACTGTGCGTCTGGTCGCACAACAAGACCGATGGCCTGCAACTGGCGCTGGAGCGGGCCCCGTACGTCAGCGGGCTGCGGGTGCGGTCCTCGTCGGGCTGGCTGGCGTCGCTCAGGCTGGTGGACCTGCCCTGCCTGACGGCCGTCGAGGGCTGGCCGCTGTCCACCGCGGGCGTCGCGGTCGGCTCGCTGTGCGCGCTGTACTGCCAGGCGCTACGCAGCTTCCAGCACTTGCTCGTGCTCGAGCAGCTGCTGTTGGGCTACTGCTCGGTTCTGGCCAGCACGGCCCACCGCCCGCTGTCGTTGGGGTCGCGGCTGGCGTCGCTCACAATAGCGTGTTGCCCGCAAATCGTCTGGTTGCGCGAGACCTGGTCGCCCCTGCATTTGTCGCTGCAGTACACTCTTGGCTCCCCGCCGTTGACGCTGGACCAAGGTCAGGTGTCGCACCTGGTCATGCACCTACCACCCGGCTGGGAGCGCGAGATTATCCGCGGCCGCGTTACGGTGGGCACGCTGGAGCTGCAAACCTCGTCGTCAGAATTCAGCCTCCGTCACACCGACGTCACCGACGAACTGCTCGTAGATTTTCAGGCGGCGGCGCCCGCTGTGCTGCGGCTGCGGCGGCTGGGGCTGCGCAGGCTGCCGCCCGCCACCACCGTGAGGACCGCCCGCCGCATCGAGGTTGACACGGATGGCTGCACGGGCTCGCCCTCGCTGGTGCGGATCTGCGCGGGCGCGCGGCGGAACAGCGTGTGGGTGCCCGCCTAACCTTGAAAGCAAAAAGGGGGGGAGAGTGCAGCATCACCTAGTTATTAAAAGCAGATCTAGTTATCTTTTTTTCCTTTCAGGATCCGGCGGAGGGTAAGCGACAAATTCCAAAGTTTTATTGGCTGATTTCTTTTAGTAAAAAAAAGGGATATTTTTGGGGTTAGTCCGAGCTTGTTTTTTTTACTGACACTCAATCTCTTTTTTTTAATGTCTTACTCTTTCTTCTCTGCGCTGGCGCCGGTCTTGGCCGGTGGCTCCAGACCCGTTTGGTCCGGGGGAAAGGACAACGGAAAGAGACAGGCACGCATACCTGAGTAAGCTTGGAGGCTGTGGTAGAAGCCCTGTTTTTTTTCCTTTTTGCTGCGGCCGCGTTCTTTGTTTTTGGTCGAAGGTTTTCAGCACCAGGCACAAAAAGAACAAGCGGCTTGGTGTCGGAGGTCTAGCTCACTGACCACACATCTTGTTCTCTTTAGAATCAGTTTTCTTCAAGCAGGCGTAACGCCGATCTGGTCATTAGCCGATCACGCCTTTTTCGGCTCGAGGTATCTAACAGGCCAGCGCTGGTTAACACCGGATGTCGGTTTTGTTGCAACCAGGACTTTAAATTACTCCAGGTTCCCTCGCCAAAGCTATGGTGGTCTAGGACCAGGGTCTGCAGGTGAGGAAGCCTCAGCAGCAGCCAAGGTTCCTGGAAACCTACACTTTCGTCAGCCTCTTCGCCGTGCAACGACAGCAGCCGCAGATCCCGCAAGCGTAAACCTGCCAGCACCCGCAGCTGATCTCCCGAAATTTCCAGCTCCAGCGCTTGTAGCCTGAGGTCCGCCGGGAAATGAGCTAACAGGAACCTGCAGTCCGGAGCTAGCACCCTTAACTGCCGGAGCTGGGCGGCGTCGCTCAGGAGTGTGACATCGCCCGGCTCCGCGTCGTCACGCAGGCAATAGTCCAGGTGCAGGATTCGCAACCGCGCGAGATTTAGGTGCCGGAGCACATCAAAGTTAAGGCCCGGAAGCCCGCACAGCCTCAGAGCTTTCAGCCGCAGCTTTTGCAGGCTGGGACAGCCCTGGAGGTCGTGCAAGGCAGGTTCGCGCCGACTGTTTTCTGTCAGGCTGAGCTCTTCCAGTGCCTGCAGCTGTCGTAACACGCGTTCCAGTGTGGCTGCGTCTAGGCGGCAGTTTTCGAGCGACAGCTTCCTTAACCCTGGTGGCAGGCTGAGCAAATCACTGGCTAGTTTGGATCGCAGTTTCTGGTCGAACGAGGGGGCGTACTGAGCCAGCTCGTAGCTATCGAAGGAGACGCTTAGCTCACGCATCTCCGGTAATGAGGGGAGCCCTGTCTTGCCCTCTACGTACCAGTGAGCGCTGGCTAAGCAGCCTAGGTAGTGCAGCGACTGAACCCCGGGGGGCCAGCGGATAACACGTGCACAGTAATGATCGACGATGAGCAGGTCGGCGCGCATGCCGCCCAGGTCTGGCGCATCCTTATCCTTGGATGTCCAGCAGTCCAGGCGCGTGAGATCGACTTGCTTGAAGTTCAGCCCCGCCACTAACTTGGCGTAAACTGACTCTCGCAAGATGCAATACCAGAACGTCACTTTCGCTGCTGCCCACACGGGCCCCCAAAGTGAGAGCATACCGTTACTGCCTGTGTCATATAAATCTATAATGTCGGCGAACTCTGTGCGGAACCAAACGTCGCTGTTAGTACGAAACAGCTCACGCAGAAAACGAGAGGCAGAAGCCACGAACAGAGCGTCTGGGAGGCTGAGACAACCAAGCACGAAGGGCCAAAGATCGGCCGGCAGCATCTCTAGCAGCGCCTAAGGCAGGGACAATAAATGCCGAAAGAAAAAAGGCAACCAGTTAGCAATAGCAGACTAAGAAATACCTTGGAAGTTTCGTCGGGCGGTGTGTTGGGTAGCCTGGCGAAACAAAACAATAGGTGCAGGCTAGCGAGCGTGAAGCATCGGCAGACAGACAGAAAAGAAAAATTCGCAAGAAGAAGAAAGAAAAATTAGGCACGGAATAGCAAAAGCACCAAAAGCAAAAGGGAAGAGAGGATAGTACTTGGTGGTCTTTGGTGCGTCAATACGGCGCTTTTTGGCAGCAAAGGGGTTGGTTGTCGGGCCCTCGTTACTCATGGCCGCCACAACTTTCTCACGGAGAAAAAAAACCAAACAAGAAATGGCAGCAATTCCTGTCTCGTTCTCTTTCAGGTTTGAAGTGCTAGCACTGCCGAAAGAGACTCTCCCGGGCAGAAAAAAAGCCCTCTTTTTTTCTTTCCTTGGGGGGGGGGGGGGAAGACACCCCGCGGCCTCCCCCCCCTTTTCCCCGCCCTCTTTGCAAAATCTGTCTCTGGCAAACAAAGAAATGCCGGTTAGCCGCTGCGTGTTTCTACGCAGGAGAACATGTGTACACGAGGACAGCTCGCGCAATACCGACGCGAGCTGTCACCTGGAGAGAATTAGGACCGAGAAAAAAAAGTAGAAAAAAGGCTAGAAGATACGGTCCGAGAGCAGCCAAAAAGAAATGATAAACTTGACAAGAAATCTTGCTGTTTTTTAATTCCTAAAACAAATCTTTTTTCTTACTCCTTCCTGTCTGCATTGGGATCGGTCCTGGCTTTTTCTTCGGTGGCTCCTGACTATTGGTCTCCTCACCCCCCCCCCCGCTGTTACCGGAGGCACGACAGGACGAGTCAGGCCCTGTAGTGCCCGTCCGGCCTGCTCGACCATGCTCGCCGTCCACTGCCGTCGTCACCAGCGGGGGGCACCGTCGGCGTCTCGTCCGCGAAGATGTGCGCCAGCACCACGGGCGGCTTTTCATCTTCTTGAGGCTCTTGCACGGCCCGGGCTGTATCAATTACCTAGCACAGAGAAAAAGGCACTACCCTCCTGATAAAAAAGAAGCTAAGAACTCAAGCTCAACCGTGCTGTCAGCAATTTATTAAAAACAATGGCCGCGCTTCGGCTTTGCCGGTAATTTATGGACAAGAAATTTCGACCGCAAATTGCGGCAAACTTCGGGCGGCCCCCCCCCCGGGGGGTCTGCCGCTGCCGCCTGCTCGGGGGGGGGGGGGGGCGGCTCGTTCACGTACGGCGGCCGCGGCTGGCTGGCCAGCTGGCTATCCTTACCGTTGTGGCGCGGCCGGGGAGCGGTTTTTTGGGGTTGTACAAACATTTCTCTCTTGGGGTCGGTGGGGCCAGGGGGGCCGGCCCCCCCCCCCTCATACACCTCTCGCGGCGCCTCCCCAGAAACCAGCGTTGGCCGCCGGGTTTGGATAGTCGTGGTGATCTCGGAAAAACCCTAATCTCAACCGAAGGTGGCGGTAGCGGGTAAAGAGACTTTGTATCTGCAAGGGACTTATCTCAAAATACAGCGACAGCTTTTCCAGTTCCAGCGGCAGGGTTAGGAGCTGTTCAATCAGGTAATCCGGGACAAGTCCGTCGGTATCCCAGATTGAAACCCAAACTGAACGCAGCGTTGGAAGTGGAGGTAATTGTAGCTTATCCGTATTGAACCTGGCCAGGTCATCCATGAAATGCAGTCCTAACTCTGAAATACCTCGGGGCCAGTATTTAAGTCGTAGGGCGCTTTCAGTAATAATAATTCTGTCCACGCACAGGCTGCCCAGGATTTGTAACTCGTCTAATCTCTCTTGATTCCGTGCCACGAACATTTGATCAATTTCTTTCCCAGCTACCGTGAGGTCTAGCTCCTTGAAACGCATACCTCTGACGGGTGCAAGGTACTCGAACCCCCACAGGTGTAAAAAGCCGAACCTAACTTTTGCTTCGCTCCAGACCTTACCCCAACGCAGAAGGATATCTTTCTCTGGCCGGTACTTGCTTTGCCAATCCTTAAATCCTTGAGGAAAATCTAGCTTGTGCCAGATCAAGCTATTTTCGGTGAACTGCGCGCAGATACTGGTGGAGACACTGGCAAACACGAGGATGTGACATTTATTTGCGCGGCCCCCCCTTTTCTCTCTCTTGGGGGGGGGGGCCGGTTTTTAAAATTGGCGGGAGGCAGGGGTGACCTTTGCGCGGCCCCCCCCCTTTTTCCTTTAATGCCAGGCGAGCGAACATTGGTGGGAGGGGATTTTTGTTTTGTTTTGGCCAACACTTATTTTTGGAGTCACCGGTGCGGCTTGAGACCCCAATGCCCCCAAAAAAACCAAAATCCTGACGCATGATTTTTGTGGTGCCAGGCGCGGATTTTTTTTCCCGATGCCCCCCAAAAACCCAGAATCCTGACACCTGACTTTTGCGGTGAAAACGACACCGAAAAAATCCGTCGCAATTTGCGGGTCTTGACTAAAATTTTTTTTAGCCAAGGACATTTCGGCAGTCGAAAATTTAGCAGCGTTGTTTTTTCGGGGGAAGATCGGCGGGCGGGGAAAATTGAATTAGCTTATTGAATTTTCCCCGCCCGCCGATCTTTCCCCCAAAAAAATCTAGTTTAAATATACCATGGCCCTTTTGGCCTCGAAAAAAATATCCAACATCTTTCGGACCCGGCGCAATTTGCGACAAATTCCAAAGATACCACCAATTGCGTCAAAAAAGTCGAAAACGAAAATCTCGTCGCAGTTGGCGGACTTTTGGCAGGGAAAAGGAGCCGCCCGCCCCCTTTCCTTTCCCCCCTCCGTCTCTAAAGGGGGGGGGGGCCTGAGAATTTAGTGTGGCGCCCCAGGCGAAAGCAAAAAGTCTGAGCTCTTTTTTTGTTTTTTCTTTTTGCTTGTGCGCTACACATAACTCTTCCTCTTAACCCCCCGGGCGGCGGGGGAAGGCATGTCGGACCACCTGGAGGGCAGGTTCTCCGTGAGCCTCTTTGGTAGCATCACGGCAGACCCCTTGCTAGGCTTGATCAACGTGTCCCGCGCGCTGAACTACGTCCAGGACTGCGGCCTCAAAAGAGCACGCCAAAGGATCCAGAGCGCCAAGCGCAGGTTCCGTGACGTGGTCTTCACTCGGGTCAAGTTCAAAGGCACTCCGCTCGCCAGCCTCGCCTGCAGCCAGGATTCCTTAGCCAGATTGTTTGCTCGATTGGAGCTGACAGGGCCAGCGGCCGAGGAATTGCTCAAGGAGTTTAAGCGCGTTTGCAGCGACCCGTCTTTACCGCTCCCCGCGGTTTATCACATGATTCCGGGCTCCAATGTCCCGGAGGGAGGCAAAGGGGCCCTGCGCAGCCGCCCGAGACCAGCGACGAAACAACCGAGGAGGAGGAGGAGGACGACGAGGACAGCGACAAAGAACAAGCAGCAAGAGCGCCAGTGTCGGCCCCCGAGACCCGCCGACGCCCCAGCAAGAGGCAAAGGAGAGAGCCCGCGGGAACCAGCGGGGGCAATGCCGGCAGAGGACATGACATTGCCCAGAGCGTCCGGGAACGGAAGCAGCGCCTGTCCCAAATGGCAGAGTCCATCCACCAGCTGGCCAGGCTCGAGAAACAACTAGACGCCGCGCTGGAAACCTTGCGCTCCTTTGGCCCCACCTCGCAGTTCCGCGCGGAGGCAGTGGAGCTGTTCCTAGACAAGGTCTCCTTGGAGTTGGGGGACCTCCGCGCCGGTGCCGTCATTGCGCCGGTGCCGTCGGAGCCGGCATTGCCGGTGCCGGTGCCAGCGGGCCTGGCTTGAATTGTGTGCGCGCCCCTCCCCCCCGCGTGCAGATTCTCGGCCGGGCTTTTTTTTAAATGTTTTCTGACTCGAGAGCAACGTCACACTTCTCTCCCGTTCCCCCCCCGGCCCGCACGTTTTCTTTTTAATTAAAAAATGTCACTAGAGAAAATCGATCACGTAACAGCTAGCCAACAGCTTTCGCACCATCGCGGCGCCCGCCGGGTCCGACATGGCCAGGAAGTCGTGGTCGAACTCCTCGGGCGTGGGCTCCCTGTCGACGTTAGCTAGCAGGTGCGCGTACTCGGGCTGGCCGCAAATGTAGACATTGAAGTAAACCCACCACAGCGCAGTCTCGCAACTCTCGTGGCGCAGCAGCTCGTACGCAGCGGCCCACCCCGCTAGCGCGGGCCCGGGTGCGACGCCGGCCGCCTTGAAACGCCGGTAGAACCGTTCGGCGAGGCCGTCGTCGAAGCGGCCCCGCGATTGCGGGTAGCGGTCATGAAAGTTCAAGATGTTGAGCGCGGCCGCGATCGGGGGCGCGTGCGCGTCGCAGCCCAGGCCGAACAGGTAGTAGTGCAGGCTGAAAGCCGGCACTGGCGCGCCCCTGCCCTGGCACTCGCGGTAGACGGTCTCCAGCGCGCACCTCACCGCACCTACCGTAGCAGCGACGGGAGCGATCAGCGCGCCGCCGCAGTTCGGCACCACGACCTTGGCCACGGGCCGGTAGCGCACGACACAGTCCCGCAGCACTTGGCGCATGACCCGGAACTCACTCTCGGATGACGCACGGGTAGCGCTCGCAAACACCAGCAGCTCTGTGTCCGGGTAGTGCGACAACGCCTCGGACTCGGCCAAGAGCGTGTGGCTGACAAAGGCCGCACTGTCCAGCGCCTCGGACGCACTAAGGCCCCGGGGCAGCAGCGCGCTCAAGGTCGTGCTGAGCTCGGCCAGCAGCTCGGCGCGGCTGTGCGGCCTCACGCGCACGAGGCCCGACTGCAGGCGTTCGAGCAGAAAGTCCAGGGCCCGTTCGGCCGCCTTGGCGTCTAAGCCCCGCCGTACAGCTGACGATGCCATGAGCGCGGCCTGGTACTGAGACACTGTGTCTCCCGCCGCGAGCACGACGCGACAACCGCGCACCTGCGCGGTCAGCGTGAGGCACAGAGCGACGTCGCGAGAATGTGCCGCGACGACCACCGTAGTACTAGACGCAGGATCGGTGGCGCGAGACGGCAGGTGGCCCATCAGAAAAAAAGCTAACACCAGAATTTTTAGAATGGTTTGGGTAACACCAAAAAAAGACATATAAAAAAAAGAAGAAGAAGACCGCAAGGAAGAAGGGGAAAAGAGCGAAAACCAACAAGAAAATGGGAGCGCGGCCAGATCTGTAAAAAAAAACAACAAACAAAAAAAAAGGCTGGCGCGGAAGGGTGTGGGGGGGGGGCGGGGACGGGGGGGGCGAGGGCGCAAGGGCTACGCACACAGAAATGAAATTCAGTCTCGTTTTGAAATGTTTGGTGTGTAAAAAAAACCCAAGAAAAGATAACAGAAACCCCCTCCCCCAAAGTACATGTCTTCTTCGCCTTGCCCGCGTTGCTTCCGGGGCCGGCCCCGCCGCCCCGTGGCGGCCGAGCTGCTTGTGCGGGGCGAAGAAAAGCACAGCGCTTTTGTCGCACAGGTAGCCGTCCGGGAGATCGTGTTCTGGGCAGTGTTTTTGGAGTCGATCCGCTCCTGCTCGGAGCTGCAGACGATTTATCGGGCTAGCAACGAACGGGCGGCGTGGAACAGCGCCAGGCCGGAAGACAGAGACATTGCCAACCGGTCTGCCCAGCAAGGCCGCGCCGGGCCCTGCTACACGCCGCTTGCCTGGCTGCGCTTCGGGGCCTGGCAACGCGCGCAAAAGACCTTTGAGGACAGGGTGCCTCGTCTGGCCTGCAATTATACGCAGCTCGAGTGGCTCGAGCCCAGCGCGGAGCGAGTCTCCCCGGAAGTCTGGGACTTTCTCTACAGCCAACACGTGCAAAGTGGATACGAGCGCGCTGGCGGAATGACGGAGCAAGAAAGAAAAGCGGCGCTTGAACACCCACGCCCCACTGCCGACGTAGAAAAGCTGCTAAAGGACAT
Organism: Paulinella micropora; assembly: GCA_019918135.1. Classification (NCBI taxonomy): domain Eukaryota; phylum Cercozoa; class Imbricatea; order Euglyphida; family Paulinellidae; genus Paulinella; species Paulinella micropora. Next base: position 27,743 of record WBZZ01003996.1, read on the forward strand.
GTACAAAGTGCTAGCTGAAATAGCAGAGCACCCGGAACGTTGGCTCCGCTTGGAAAAGGAGTTTTGCCCGGGCGGCGAAGACAACGCGCTCCGACAGCTGCATTTTGAGGACGGCAGATTTCTCCTGGACAAGAGCGAAGTGTGGTACGTGGAGAATTTGGGGCACGTCCACGTCAGCGAGGCGTCCACTCGGCACCACGACTGGAAACTGGGGACCGTGTTCCACTGGCCCGTGGATGCGCAAGAGCGCAGAGGGCAGCTAGCGGGCGCCCGGGAGCTCTGGGTCGGTGGCATCCGGCGGCATGTCTTGCCCATTGCGCAAGGACATGCCGCCGAGGCGGGCGGGGTGGTCTCTACGCTCTTTGAGGACCTCTGGGCGGCGTACGCTCCCGCCCGCCTCCACCAGATAGTCATTGCGCTGCCCCTTTACCCGAGGGCTAGGAAAGTGCTGGACGAGACATTTTCCTTGTTCGACAAGTACCAACAAACGATCTACACGCCCCGCGGCTACTTGGCGGCGGAAGAGCAAGTGCGGGCCAGGCTGCAGCCCCGCTTGCGCGAGCTGGGAGTCTCAGTGCCAAAGGTAGTAAAACAATATACCCCCGCCGACGGTCGCAGTGCCATTACTTAGGCACTGCGACCGTCGGCGGAGGCAAGACATCAAGCAAGAGCCGACCAAACCGCTGTTCCGGCAGTGCAACGTCGCCAACAACATCTTGGACAACAGCTTGCGGTATTTTATTTTGCAGCTAAAGGGGTGCAACGAATCGCCGCGGCAGCGCAATGTCACTGGCTGTCCTGTGCCGGCTGCATCGAAACCACTGTCGCCTTACTTCAAAATAAGCACCAGCCTAGGTAGCACCTGTGCGGCAACAGAAAGCTACAATAAAAACACCACCCGCAGTTTTTTTAGCAAAAAGGACGTGTAGCTCAAAGCTAGAACCTCGCTACCTCACAATCCCCGTACAAACAGTGCCAGGACCGCAAAAACGCTGATCTTTTCTCCAGTTTTCAGTAAAACAAACGTTGCAGCAAAATTTAGCTTGCGCTAACGCAAAGGGGCGGGGGACGTGAACGCCGGTCGGGCCGCGGATCGCTGGCAGCAGCCGGCACTCGTGCTTGTGGATCGGCCAGTCGCTTCGCTGGTGCTCAACTCCACAATAGACCTTCACGAGGCAGCGCGCGCACTTGTGCCCCGCGCCAGCACACCCCGCGTGTCCACACACCGCCACTGTTGCTCCGCTTCTCCAGGCCCGTAAGCATGCAGGAAAGTCCGCAAATTTGGGTTTCTTAATCTGCACGCTGCAGCAGCCACTCTCCGAGTCCCAGCGGCTCTTCTTGCTCCGGATGGGTATGTCCATCGGCGGCAGAAACTGTATCGTCTGCGTATACAGCACCGCGTTGTCGCCCGCATAAGTCCGCGCCCGGCGTCCCTTGGACACCGAGCAAACAACACGACCGCACTCCTTGGTTTGTAGGAACGCACCGCGCGCAGCACCTGTGGGTACTCCATCAGCTCCAGCATCGTCTCGTCCACAAACGCCAGCATGTTGTCGGCCGGGCACGTCGAGACCGGGCCCGCCCCGCGGAGCGCACACCGCCGTTGCACAAACCACGCGCCGCGCATGCCATTGTCCGACCAGGCCCGACGAGACAGCTGGAAAAGAAACGCCACGAGCGAACGGTGTCCTAGCAGGTGCCGGGCCCAGCAGCACAGCAGCTGTGGCAACGGGGCCCAACTAGCTTCGCCCGGCCGCGCTGGCAACAGTCGCGGTTTGCGCACGCAGGCCGTGCACCCGGGCTCCGTCACTACGGCGGCCACCCCGGGCCGCGCCAGCGTGAGCCTGCACACCCCCGGCACAACAGCTGCCACAGCCTTCTCCGCTACCCCTTTGGCACACCAGCGCTTGGCCGACCGGGGGGCACCCGCTCTAGCGCATCTGACGCCAGCAGCGCAATGCAGAACTGGCCCTGGCCTGGGTCGACTAGCGCAGCCCGCCGCGGCACGTCGTCGTCTCCGCTCGCACGAAACACCTCGGTCAGCTTCGTTAGCCCCAGAAATAACAGCTGCTGCTGCGAAGGTTGCCCCTGAACGTGCCGCAACAGTCCACGCTCCGCGCTCGCGCGACTCTTGCCAGCGCCGGCGCGCGACTGTTGCCAGCGCGTCCACGAACTCGGGGGTGCGAGTTCAGCTGTTGTATCATACCGTCCAGCAATTCATTTTGTTGCTGCTTTAGGCCCGCCTGCGACACTGGCTTGCTCATCTCGCTGTGCTTTGGTAACAACAAAAACTAAGTCCGACTAATATGCAGGCACTCTGGTTTTTTTTCGGAGAGCCAGCTTTTTTTGAAAGGGCAGCAGCAAAGGCCCTCTGCACATACCCCCCCCCCCCTTGCCCCTGACGCTGACTATGTGTGTATACGGGGGGGAAAGGCGCCCCCCCCCTCGGACCTACTACTCCATGTTTTTTTCCCGATTTTCCCCCTACCCACCGGCGGTAGCGCCTCCCCCGGAGAAAGGTTGAGAATATAGGGGGAAACGGCGCTTGCCCCCCCCCTTTATTTATCTCTCACTTATTTCTGTCTCTCTCCCACTTTCCCTCCCCCTTCATTTCTCTCTCCCTCTCTCTCTTCATACCATTTCATTTTTGGTAAAAAAAGACAACAAAAAAAGAGAAGACGTTGCAGCCACCCATTCCCTCTGTTAAAAGTGAACACGGCCAAAAAAGAGCAAAAAGCGCTAGACATGTCCCAGCTTACTGAAAGTCCTAAACAGACCGGAAAGAGAGCTTTGCACCCGTCGCCGAAAGCGAGAGCGAATGTCTTTCACCGCGCAAGCGCTTGTGCAGCCAAGAGGGGGAGCCCGCCGCCGACGACGAAGAAGAAGAAATCGGGCTCGGCGAATACAGTTCAGGAGGTCCGTTCTGTCAGCCCCGCAACCACGACGCGAACTGGAACAGCAGAGCCGTCCTTGACGAATTTCTCTTAAGGCGGTGCGGCCTTCGTGGTGCCCTTTTGTATGCAGTCGAGAGCGGCGCGGAACCGTTTGAGCTGAAATACACGGGGCAGGAACTTTCTCGTCCTTGCCTGGCCCGCCCAGGCGTCTTTCACCACTCAGGCGATATTAGGGCCAAGGTCAGAGTTGATCTTGGCAGCCGCGTCCTAAGTGTCTTTTGCGGCGACGCTGGTTGCACAGCCCGCAAGCACCCGCAGCCTTTCGCTCTGGACGAGCTAGCCAGCACCAACGCCCACGTGCACCAGCAATGGCAGGCCGACTACGCCAGCACCCAGGACGACGAGGAGAGGAAAAAGAAGAAGAAAAAGCACCGTCCTCGCCAGCTCAAGCTGCAGCGACCATCGGCAAACACACCGCGTCGTCGGCAGGCGGGGGCGCGGGGCTCGAGAAGGTCTGAGCGCTGGACAGGCTGCTCTAATGCCGGCAGGGCTTGGTTTTCTAGAGATTTGGCGCGCACTTTTTTGTGCAAACAACGCCACCACGATTCGAACGTTATTTTCAAGTCCTCTTCAACAGGGAAAAGACCAAACGGCTTCGACATTGAATACCGCAGGAACAGTGCTGGTCGCGACGTCATCCCTGCCCTGCTTACGACGGTTTGGTTCATGATGGCAGTAAAGCGTACATTGAGCCTCCCCCGAATTCATGCACGTGTCCGTCCTATGTAAGGAAGAAACATGCAAGAGAAAGGGACCAGTTCTTTTCAAGTACAAGATCACGAGGAGAAGCTGCGCGGCAGCCGGAAGCCGGGCCTGGGAAGAGTAGCAGCAAGAAAACCCACCAAGAGGCCGACGAGGCGGAAGAGCTCAGCAGGAAGCGGAGACGACGAGGAAGCGACGACGAGGAGAGAAGGCGCAGCGGAGGCAGCGGAGGCGGAGAAGGCGACAAGGAAATACCTAGCACGTCTGGAGCGCTCTTAGCCAACTGGCCCCCTTCCACTGCCTGCTGAGCTGGACTACGTCGGGCAGGATCTGCCTCTGGGACACTAGAAAAAGGCCTGCACAAAGAAAGGACGTGTTGGAGGAGGCAGTAAATCTCTTTCATGAAATATTGGGCAGGAGAAGCCGCCGCCAAGCGCAGGTTCGAGCCATTACAGACAATGGGCTCGGATGGGGCTTCGGGCGAAGGTTTACAAGAAACAGAATTTTGGCAAGATCATTGGGAAGACATTTTCCAAGCACGATACAAGTACGCCCGGAAGGAGTTTGTGGAACGGCTGACATTGTTCATGAACGATTACCTCTGCCACATTAAGGGGCCAAGCAAGGAGGCTATCGCGGTCTTCTGGGGACAAGGAACAGAGAAAACGTGGGTACTCAAACCAATCAACGACTTTAAGTACCAAGGGGATGATCTTGAAATCGAGCTTCCTCCGTCTGTAATCAAGGTCAGCAGCGAGGGGAACAAGAAAGACAAGGGGGCAAGAAAGACAAGGGCGCAAGGACCCCCGTGGTGTTGTCAAGCTTGGCAGGGGCGTGACGACCACCCTCCGTAAGGCCTGGCTTAAAAGCGACAGACGAAGAATTGCCAAAGGTATAGATTTTTTTACGAACCCCAAGGAAGAAGTTCTGCACAACACTCGCTACAGTGACTGCGAGACCGACACGCTCAACTGGTTCACTGGCTTCCGGGTTTCGACACAGCAAGTTAGGGACTACATGAAAACCAACGGGCTCGACGACGCTGCCATGCACCAGCTTGCGGCCCCTTTTCGCGAGTACGTGCATGACATCTTGGCTGGGGGAGTGACGCAGATGTCCCGCTACCTGTTTAAGTGGCTGTACACTCTGCTACGCGAAGGAAAGAAGCCTGAGCAGGCGTTTGTCTTTATCTCCGAGCCAGGCGCAGGAAAATCGACCCTTGTGGAGCTGCTCACACGCGTCATTGGAGAACAATATGTCTTCGTGTCGTCAAAGCCAGAGGAAATAATGGGCAAGCACAATTCCCATCTCGGCTTTAGGGTTCTTGTGGTAAGCGAGGAGGCAGTGCATAGTACGAACAAAGTGGGGTCCAACGCCATGAAAGAAAAGATCACTTCGAAAAAGCTTAACATTAACCCCAAGTTCATGCCCCTCTTTGTAGTAAGGGACCCCAGCGGGCATTTCTTCAATAGCAATCACTATGGCACGGTCCTCGTGGAACCGGGAGACCGCCGCTACATATATCCCGGCACGTCTAATAAGTTTGCCGGCCGCATACGCACAGCGTCGGCTCAGGAATACTTTGCACGCTTGCGTGCGCTGCCAGACGAGGTCCTAGCTTGGCAACTGTTTCTGTCGCAAGACCCGGAAGTGGACGGGATCGACCTACGTCAGGACGCACTCTACAATACAGAGGTTTTTTGGCAAAGTGCGTTTCACAGTGCCCCCTTGCACGTCCAGTTCCTGTACGACACCATCAAGAATAACGACTTCCTCGATGAAGTGAGGAGTCCTCTGCATTGGGAGCCCAAAGATTGGCACAAGAACTACAACATCTGGTGCAAAGACAACCGCAACGGGTTTTTTATGGCAACGAGCACAGTCGTCCTTGAGCGCGACCTTAAAAACTATTTGCGATGGGATTCGCAGGCCAGACGTCTGCTGGCTGGGGTCTCTCAAGAGGAACAGCTGCGGCACGTCAAGGCCAAAATCACCGGCGTGACCGAGGGGCAGTGATTAGAATTATCAGAAAGCACGTCTGGCAGAAATCATGCTTAATTTTTTATTAAACCAATACTCGGAAGAAAAGTATTCACCAAAAGTTAGGGCTTGTTAGGCTTGAGGTTAAATCACTATTGCTCTAGAAAAGCTAAGGATCTTTTCTTGCCTGAAATTGAGCAGTCCGTGCTGCCATGCACACACTCCACCTTTTCCTCTTCCGGCACGCACTCTCCTCTTTCTCCCTCTCCTTGTCAGTTTTCTCGCTCAGGACACAAGACAAACTAAAAATTGTTTCCTTTTGATAGGCCTGGCTCGGGCCGTTGCCTTTCTGTCCCAGGGTCTGCCACCCGCCACCCCCGACCCCAACCGAAAGTCCCCTCTTTCCTATATAGCCCCCCCCCCACCTGCGCAGGGCGGGCGGGCGGGCAGGCGGGTGCCACCTGTGACCTGTAACATATATCTCCGTATAACCTTAATACATTTTTAATACATCTTTTTAAAGATGTATTAAAATAGTACGGAGATATATGTTACAGGTCACAGGTGGCAACCCCGCCCGCCCGCCCGCCCGCCCTGCGCAGGTGGGGGGGGGGGCTATATAGGAAAGAGGGGACTTTCGGTTGGGGTCGGGGGTGGCGGGTGGCAGACCCTGGGACAGAAAGGCAACGGCCCGAGCCAGGCCTATCGAACAGAAAATAGATTTTCTGAGGAGATTACGTACGTGTTCCCGCCCGCATGGAGGCCCGTCTCGGGCGTTGGGGGGGGGTGTGGTGGTGTGTGCGCGTCAAGAAAATGAAGGGGGGGCCGGCCTTCGTGTATGAACTTCTGTCAGAAAGGGAGTGTTTGGGAAACCAACATCACAACAAAAAAAACTCTTACAGACAGGCAAGATTTTTTTTTTGCATATGAGCGTACCAAGCTGCACGACGGCTGTGCCAAGTTCTCTCACCCCCCCTCCTGTGTTTGCACGTAGGCTTTGCCTCGTGCTGTCGTCGAGCTGCTAACACGCGTCATAGGAGAGCAACGAATTGATATTTACTTCTAACAAAACTGATCAACTCATGAACTCAATAACCCGTGTCAGCAGCTCCTGTATTCTTGTGCGAAGAGGTATCGCTCGATGCAAGAGAAATGGGTGGTGGTGCTTAGCTTGTCAGTCTCCGTAGCCATTGCCGCCGGTGTCGTCAGCCTGGGTCATTTATAGCGTTTCCCTCCTGTTTGCCCACTTGTCCTACTAACCCCTCCCCGCCCCCCCCCCCAGCTTTAGAGCCTCCTCTCTTTTCTTGTTAGTCTCATTTGTGAACGGAGAGTGGGTGAGAGGAAAAGCTAGGGAGAGGGGGAGGTGTGGGGGAGAAAGTTGGAGAAGGGGGAGCCCCCCCCCCCGCCTGCCCCAGTGCTTTTGCCCGACCCCTCCCTTTGTTCCTTGAGCAAAAAAAAGAAGAAGAGTAACAAGTGCTAGGAGCACACAGAAAGGGGAGCGGAGGTGGAGTGGCCACAATCGATGGAGACCGTCGGCGAAAAAGTCCCGGCGGGGGTCGGAAACGAGCGTGGCTGGAAGAGTGTCGCGAGCTGAACAAACAGCTAGTCAGAGCAGGCGTGAAGAAGCGCGCGAAGCTGGCGCAGCTGCCCTTGCCGGAGTTGCAACAAGAACTATTTACGCTGCGCAAGTTGGCGGCGAGGCCCCCGGCAGCCTTGGACCAAGTGTTGTGCCCGGCGGTTCTTGGTCTGGTGTTGTCGTACGTGCTAGGTGAGCAGAGCCCAGCCGCGGCCGACGCGCGCGCTCGGTACTACCGGGAGGCAGCGGGTATATCGCGCGTGTGTCGCGCGTTCCATAGCGCGGCGGTCGCGCGGGTCACGCGGCCCAGCTACCATGATCAGCTCAGCAGCCTGGTGTTTTACGATTTGCTGGGGGGCAAGGAGTGGTCGGACTGGGAGACTGTGAAGAGAGTCGCGCTAGCACTTGTGATGGAGGTCCCCTCGCGCAGGATTCACAAGGGGGTCAGCTACAGGTGCAGGGACTATAAGCTGCGCGAGCTCTTTGAAGGCTGCATGCGCATGAATTCTCCCAGGATGGTGACGCAAGTGCTTTCCAGGCGGGTGTGCGAAGTGGTAGCGCCCAGGGTTAGGTGGTCGGTGCTAGGACCCAGGATATTATTGCTGAGAGAAAAAAAGCTTTCGCGGAAAAGAGGCACAAAAAAAAACTTTGTTTAAATTAAAATCGTTCCAAGAAAGAAAAAAGGAAATTATCTCTAGTCACATTCGTAGCTAGTTTGGCAGACTGAGGCTGCTGCTCTCTGGCTACTAGCGCCGGCCTCTGCTCCTCCCCCTTCCCTCCCTTTCCCCCGCCGCCAAATGTTGTCCTGCCCCTTAAACAAAGCAGAGCTGAAATCAGAACGCGGGGGTGGGGGAAAGAGGGAGGGAGCGCGCCAAAAACTTGGGAGAGGAAAGGGGGCGGGGCGCCCGTTTCCCTTCTTCCGTATTCACCTTGCCCCCTATTTTCTGGACAGCGACTTGTGCCAAACACAAAAAAAGGCACCGACTTTCATGGACGCCAAAAGCAGCAGCAGCTGTACCTATCGTGGCTGCTGTCGGGGGCCCGCTGGGGAGGAGGAGACTTTGCCGGCGAGTTGTACACGCTGCTTCGCGGCGGCCTACTGCGGACGCAAGTGCCAGGTCGCTGACTGGAGGGCGGGACACAAGCGGGCGTGCAAGCGCAGCCCGCTGGCCGACGTAGCGTTGTCGTCGAGCCCTAACATAGTAGTATGGCTCGCGTCGTACGTCCGGAGCCCGACGGGTGTACACTTTCTGGGTTGTGCCTGCAATCCTTTGTGTCGACTCTTCCTGCCACCAGTGAGACACATCGCCGCGGCCGGTGCTGGCTTAGCTTGTCGGCCGCCTCAGCTGAGCTCAAAACGATGGCGGAGGAGCTGCTAAATCGTCTCGACAATGGCCGTTTGCGGCAAATGTCACGACAGCAGGCTCTCGCAGCTGGAACACTTTGTGTTTTTGCGCGCGTTGACGCTGCGTACACAGGCGCACGACCTCCGGCCGCAATGGGTCCTGACGACAGACGACGACGATCTTTGGCATCCCGGACGCTACGACATGTACTGCCAGAGCCTCCTGCATGTGGCGCAAACGTCGGGGGCTGCGAGACCGAGACTGTGCTGTGCGCCCCTCACTTGGTTGCGCCCTTGACCGCGGCGCTCAGAGATTCGATAGCCAAACCAGCAGACGTCGACAGAGCGCTTGCCGCCCAGACAGTGGAGGTGCGTACCTCAGAAAATGGCCTAGGGGGCTCTGCCTGGAGGAGTGAGTTGTGGTCCCGCCCGTTCTTGTAGTCCCTGCCGTATCAACTTCTACCAGCATCTCTGCACTGGTACTCTCATAGGATTTGAAATCTTTGAGACAGTGGCGATGAGTTTGAGGGGTGCTGTTGGCTTGGCAGCGACCCTTACGGAGGTAGTTTCCTCCTCTGGGCTATTCTATGGCCGCAAGTCGATCAGCCTCTATTTCTTTTCGGCGTTACACACAGTTAACCCGAGTAAGCTTACTCAGCTCATACAACCATGCTCGACGTTTAGCTCAGTGAAGTCCAAGAACTTCCTCGAGACACACGTGTTCGAAAATACGGTTCAAGGCGTTGCTCCGTCAGCACTGTTTCAAGAAGTGATGAGTGCATGCTCAAACATGGACTCGCTCACGGAGGCACATACGGCACAGGCAGGCGGTGTACCTGTTGGCGCACAAGCCACGTACACAAACAGAGTTGCCGGTTGGAAGTGACAGAGAGAGCCAGACCTGAAGACCGCATGTTGGAGGTGGTTCGCGGGCTTGCAGTGTAAGGCACAGATGGAGAACAGAGACTGCTCTTTCAATCATGATAGGCAGAACCCAACAGCAAGGGCAAATTTTCTGAGCAGGACGGAAGGCAAGGAACCGGGCCTTTTCAATATGCTTCAGATTGCCGCTGTGAACGAAGGTTGGTAGGCCAATATGTGAAGGGGAAAAGAGACAGAGAAAAAATGGGAGGAGTGCAGATCTTGAAGAAGCCAGATCCGTAAAAAAACAACCAAAAAAAAGGCTGGCGCGGAAGGGGTGGTGGGTGCGGAAGGGGTGGTGGGTGCGGAAGGGGTGGTGGGTGCGGAAGGGGTGGTGGGTGCGGAAGGGGGTGGTGGGTGCGGAAAGGGTGGTGGGCGCGGGGGGCCAGGAGGCTTGCAGAGCTATCCTCCCCCCCACTCACTTTCTCAGGCCATAGGCCGGACTTTTTTTCCCCTTCGCCCTTCTTCCTTCTTTTTTTTTCTCGCTTCTCCAAAAAACAAAAAAAAAATCGTGGCCGTTAGCGAAAGACAGTAAAAGAAAAGCAGAAGAAGAGGCACCTGCCCCACTCCTTTCCTCCTTCCTGCCGACGCTTAAGAACGGTGAATATGCCGCCACGCAAGCGCGCCAAGCATGACGTTCTGCTAGTGCAGGCCGCCACGTTGCTAACCCTGCCCGGAGATGTTTTGGAAATGGTTTGTGCTCTGGTCGGGGATATGTCTTGGTGGTTTGGGGTCTGGTCCTTTGTCTGCCGAGCTACCAGAGACAGCCCGCGCCCCGCGTCGTGGCCTGCGCTGCGCGTGCGTTCGAAAGGGCCGCCGATCCCCGTGGCCCGCTGGCGGGAATGGAAAGAGATCGATTGCTTGACCATCGACGGAGACGGAGCCGTTGTCCTGCAGCGCGTCAGGAAACACCAAATTACCGTGCGGACTGTTTTGCTAGATATCGTCACTGACCAAGACCTCAAAGAGGCAGTGCACATCACGGGGTTGCAGCGCTTGGGCAACATTTACAACGCAACCAACAGGATTGACATTGACTACACCCCCCCCTTGGTTCCGTACGGAAGCTGGCTGAGCAACTGCTATTACGTTAGCGATAAGGCGGTCATTCTGTACCTGCAGGCCAAAGAGCCAGACACCTTGGTTCTGAATTTCAGGCCGGACCAAGTACTGAGCGCCCATCTCTGCCGTGTCATTGGTACGATGACCCAGCTGCGACAGCTCGACTTGTCTCACAACCACGTCCCTGACGAGTCAGGCTGGCTGGCGACACTGACACAACTGCAGTACCTAAACTTGAATTCATGTGAGGGGGTTACTGACAACACTCTCGCGCTAATGTCGGGTCTGGACAAGTTAGAATATTTATCCTTGTGTTATTGCGCCGACCTTACACCCGCAGGACTAGCGCGGCTATCATCCCTGCACGAACTACGTTATCTGAACCTGAGTTCTGTGGAAGTCTCTGATCTCCAGTTTGTTAGTGGCATGATTAAGCTGCAGCATCTCGGTCTCTCTAGTTGCCGAGTTAACGATGACGCCCTACGGCAGTTATTTAACTTCCAAGATCTGCGAGTCTTGAATCTGTCCAGCAACCCGTTCATAACTGACGCGGGGCTTTCGGGCGTGGCACGACTGACACGACTGCGGGAACTGTACCTGTGCTTCTGTACTGGCATTACCTCCGCTGGGTTACAACATATCTCTGGCCTGCGACACTGTCTGCAAAAGCTAGATCTGAGCGGGTGCGCGATCCATGACTTGAGGTTCTTGTCGGGGCTTGGCGAGCTACAACACCTGTTGTTAAACGTCTCGGCCGGGGAGGAACTTGCGGACCTGCCGCGCCGTTTGAAGAGCCTGAAATTGCGAGGTAGCCCGCAATTCGACGGAGAGAAACTCCGGCACTTATCACGGTTGTCAGAGCTGGAGCGGCTGTCCGTAAATAGCTGTACAAATCTGGCGTCATCGGCTGTCAGACACTTACGAACTTTGCCAAACCTGCAAGACCTATGTTTCTTTGCTTGTCTCGAGCTTAATGACAACGTGTTTGAGCACTTTCTGGCCATGCCCAAACTGCGAAAATTATTTATCTTTTCTTCCGACAAAATAAGTACACGAGCGGTCGAAGCTTTTAGAACACAGCGCCCTGGGTGTGACTTTGATTTCGTGTAGACGGAATAGCACGCTGGTTCAGGCTAGCGCTTTTTTTTCTCCTTTCCTATACTCACTTTGCCACCCCGTTTTCTGGACAGAGAATTGTGCACAGAATTGTGCACAGACACAATAAAAGAGGCGCCGACCTTCATGGACGTGAGCAGCTGTACCTATCGTGGCTGTGACGGACCCAGTGCGAGACGAGCAGACTACCTGCCGGAAAGTTGTACCGGAGCTGCTGCGCTTGCTCGAAAAAGCATTGGCCAGCCCTGGCCCCCCTCCTAGTGGCTGACAACCGTCCGTTACACACACAAAGCTTGGCAGTGTAACAGAATGCGTAAGGTACGGGGGAGTTGGGGTTTGGGTTTGGACGGTGCATTTTCTCCCTCTCTGTTTCGCCCCCTGCTTTTTTTTCAGCATTTCCCCCCCCCACCCACCCACCTTCCCCTCCTCTTCGACACATGCGGCCCCCCCCCCACCCACCCACCTTCCCCTCCTCTTCGACACATGCGGCCCCCTCCCCCGCACCTTTGGCCCCTCCCCTCCTCTATCTTCCCTTTTCTCTTCATTCGGCCCCCCCCCTCCATTTCATTACCATTTCTTGCTTCCGGCGGACTGTCAAAAAAATGTCGGAGCCCGACAAACATACTTTGAGCAGCCCAACCGTCAATGCCAGCCGCAAGAAGGCCAAGACTACGGACGAGTCAGTTGACGTCGAAAAGTTCAAGCTCGTCCAGCGGGGCGTGAGCTTTCAATAAAAATATTTCTTGTATCTTTTCTGAGATTTAAGCACGCCCGCCACGCCGGGCTCTCTCCTTGCAAACACGACCTCAAGGCGCGCCCCTGCCCCGAACTCACTTATTCTGGCGGGAGTAAATTGGCCTGTCTGAAAATTGAGTTTTTACTTAAAACAGTCAGCACCCGGGGACCGTCTTGGTGGAGTCCGAACCCAAAAGCCCGGGCTATTTGCTCCTTTTCCCCTCCCTCCCTTCCTTTTCCCCCCCCCGGGCCCCACCCCACCCCTCCCCCCCCCTTCCTTTGCACTCTCGGCAGCCGGAGCTCTGTTGGCGTGCTCTAGCGGTTTTTCTTTGGTACTGTCGGCTCGCCGCGCAGCTGTCCGTGCTCTCTCTCTCTCGCCGAAGGGGGAAAAACCAAAAATCAATTCGATGCCTTCCAAGCAGCCGCCCGCCTGGTTCACGGTGATCATGCAGATCCAACTGGCGAACCGCGCCCGCAACGGGACTGAATTGCAGCAGTCGACCCTGTCCACGTGGAAGATGGTCGAGGATGCGTTGCTGTCCAAGGAACGCGGCGCGGGAGGGGGTTTGCAACACCTGCTGGAGCCAGAGACGAAGGGCGTGTACCACCAGATAGCCCTGTCGTACCAGCAGGCGAGCGAGACCTTCGTGAACTACCAGCGTACCAAGGCCAGCGCGGCCTACATCAAGACGTTCGGCGCGGCGCGCGACGCGGTGTCCGGCCGCTGGCAACACCCGCCGCCCGAGGCGGTGTTCCTGGTGGCCCGCGTGGCGTCGGCCATCCTGACCGAGATCAGCGGGGTCCGGCCAGCGAAGAATACCCCCGAGATCTGGGTCGTAGGCCGCGGCCTCGGGGGGAGCGAAACGGAACTGTGGCGGCTTACGATCCCCGAGTCGCACGAGGAGCTGGTCTGCTGGCAGAAACACGAGCCGGGCTCTGCCGTGGGCCCCGCGCTGCGGCTGGAGCTGCCGCTCGCGTGGGTCGCGACGGGCGCCAACTGCCAGCACGGCTGCTGGTGCCTGCTGCAGAAACAACACGCGGCCGTGCTGCGGCACTCACTGCAGCTGCTGTGGGACCCGAGCGCGCCCGTCGTTGCGGGCGCCAAGGAGGTGTCGTTGCAGCCCATCGTGGACTACCGCGTCATGCTGCCCTGCGACGTGCTGCTGCCGCCCGGCAGCACGGTTCTGCCGCACGGTTTGGAGGGCGCGGGGCGCGGCCTGGCCATCTGCGAGAAGCTGCTGTCGGACGCGTTCCCCGCGCTGGCCTGGGAGCTGGGCGCCGTCCGCCACGTGTACCAAACCGTACTGCTGGGCTCGCCGGGCCCGGTCTGGGCCCGCTGCCAGACAGAGGAAGAAATCGCCTGCTTCCTGAACGTCTGGTACACGCTGACGGCCACGCTGGTGTCCGTCGGGGGTGGCCACGGCCCCACGTCAACCGAGCTCGACGACGTGGACGACAGCTCGCTGCTGGTCGGGCTGGACGGCGCGGCGCAGCGGTTCTGGTCGGGCACGGGCAGCGCGCCGCTGGTGCCGGCCGGGAACGCACAGTGCGCGGTGCTGGACCGGTCCTGGTACAAGCGCGGCGTGCAGCTCAGGGCCCGGCTCCTGTGCGCGGACTCTCCCCCCTTGCTGCTGCTGCGCGGCGGCGCGCGTGCGCTGTCTCTGTCAAACGTCCAGTTGCTGCCCTTCCGCCAACGGCTGCAGTGGACGCACCCGCCGCCCAACGCCGCCGACGCGGCCGGCTGCCTGCTCGACGTCGTCGTCCCCGGCGCAGACAGCAGCGCGCTGGCCGAACAGCTAGCACAGTTCTGCCTGGCCAGCGCTAACGGCGCCAGGCTCGTGGTGCTGGACTACGACTGCGATGCTGCGGTCAAGGGTTGCTTCGACGCGCTCACGGCGCACCCCGCGTGGCAGACCAGGCTCGTCGCGCGCCTGGGGGCGCTGGCCTGCGTCACGACGGCGCCCGCGGGTGTGGCCCTGCCCGAGCGGGCGGGGCTGCACACGATAGCCTCGCACCAGGCGGCCGCCCACGCGACAGTTGTGGGCAGCCTGTGCCGGGCGAAACCGGCCCTAGTAGCTCCGCCGGGTCCGCCGCGCGCGCCGAGCGTGAGGAGGGACTTCGAGCCCATCAAGCACAGGCCCCAGGCCCAGTGGTCCTTCGTGTACTACGAGGAAAAGAACGCGGGGGCCCGCGCGGAAGAGCTGATCCGGCTCGCGCCCGCCACCACGGAGCTGCGCAACGAGCCGCTGCGCCTGCTGATGGTGGCGACACTGCAGGACAGGCTGGGCACGCTCATGCCCGGGGGCCACGCGCACGAGGTCTGGGTCGGCGAGGTGCAGGCGTGGCTGGCGCGCCACATCCGCCAGACCGGGTTCGTGGACAACATCCCTATGGCCGTGAACAAGCGCTGGCAGGACCGCATGGCGGCGGCGCTGATCGACCACGAGCGCACGAGCGGCAGCAGCGGCTTCTGGACCTGGTGCATGGAGATCCTGTTGTGCGTGGTCTCCGAGGGCTCGGCCGCGGGCTGCCTGTCGTCCACGTCGGCGCCGCAGGTCGCCCTGTACGCCCTGCGCCTGCTGTGGGCGTGCGCGCGCAGGAGCTGGAAGGCGCGCGGCCTCGTGTCGCTGTGCGGCGGCGGGGGCGAACTGGAGATCCAGACCGTACTGCGCAACAAGAGCCACGCGCGGCGTGTGCGCACGGAATTCGACGTGGCGCACATCAACAGCGGCCGCCCGTCGTGGTTCGAGTCCCTGCGCACCATCTGCTGCTACGACGAGCTGCCGGCCCTGCGCTTCAAGGGCACCGAGCGGCCCGTGGCCGCGCCGCCCGTGCCCACGGCGGTCCGCGGCGCCAGCGTGCTCGGGCTGGAGGCGGCGCAGCCGCTGGCGCTCGGCTGGAAGCTGCCACAGACAGTGGCGGTGTGGCCCCTGCAGCAGCCGCATTTCGGCACCTTCGTGCTCTCGGACCCGGACGCGGCAGAGCTACTGAGGCTGGCCAGCCAGGCGTTCACCGAGCAGCCGGCGGCCGCCGCGCTGGACCAGCACACGGTCAAGTCGCGCTGGGCGCGGAGCGAGCCCCCGGCGGCACAATCCATGGTCAACGCCCTCAAGGCCGCGTGGATGCTCTTGGCGCCGCTCAGCGTGCTCGACGTGCTGGTGGACCTGTACGCGCCCTGCGTGCGCGCGATGTACGCGAACGCGCGCGAAAAAAACCTCTTGGACGAAAGGAACAGGCAGCGCGCGCTGCTGGACTGGCCCGACCGCGACAAGTCCTACGAGTCGCAATTGCTCATTTCCTGCTACCGCCAGACGGGCGCGGCCCTGGCGGAGATCTTGTGGCCGCGCGCTGCGTACGACCCCACCTCGTCCGCGGAGCTCTGGGACGGCAAGACCCGCCTGCTGGACACCACCACCATACGGGTCGGCAGCGCACAGGGGCCAGCGGGCGCCCCTTGCACGCCGCTGCCGCTCATCGACTACGTCCTGCACCGCGTCGGCTGTGGCACCAGGCTGCTGGCCAGCGAGCACGGCCGGCAGCTGTTGCTGTTCAACGTGAACGCGAGGCCGGTGGCCAGCACGGCCGCCGGTGACCTGGCGTCCGACGTGGCCGTGTTCGGGACGCTGTCGGTCGTGCTGCCCACGGTGCCCGACCAGATCCCGGGCTTCAGGCGCGGGATCGTCAGCAGGTTGACGCAGGGGCGGGTGTCGTCCCTGATTTGCACCGACTTCTCACTCACGCCGGAATGCATGCTGACGCAAGAGTGCAACAAGAAGCCACCGGCAGAGGCGGTGGTCGAGCTCGGCGCCTGCCTGCCGAACGAAAGCGAGTGCGAGTGGACGTTTGCGCCCGAGGACCTGCCCCTGCGCCTGAGGAGGTTCACGGGCGACGTGGTCAGGGTGCTGGACGAGTACAAGCTGCCGAAGCAGCGCGCGCCAGCGCAGCCCAAGCCCGCCCAGCGCCGCGGCAAGACGAAGCGGGAGCCTACGGACGAATGGAACTCCTTCTACGACGAAGACGACGAACAAGAAAGCTACGACAGCCCGATCAAGAGGCGGCGCGCCCAGATTAGCCGGCGCCCTGCCAAGCAGGCCAGGCCCGGCTACGGCGTGGTGGGGAGCAAGGGGCGGCCGCGGCCGGCGCAGAAGCCCGATGACTGGCGCTGTGCGGATTGGGACAACCCGGACGCGTCGTCGCACCAATTAACGACGGCGAGGCAGCCTCATCATCGGTGGGGCGCCCCCGCGCCCGTGCGGTCTTGGTCGTCTGCTTTTGCTGCTACTGCTGCCTCGTCTTCTGGCTCCTGGAACCCGGCCGCCCAGGCCGCCAGCGGCTGGGCCAAGACAGCAGCGGCGGCCCCACCAACCTCGAGCGGCTGGGCGACGGCCGAGCAGCCCTCACCAGCAGCCCCCCAGGCCGCCTCCTCCGGTAGCTGGACCCCGACGGCAGCCCCGACAGCAGCCCCGCAGGCCGCCAGCGTCTGGGCAGCGACAGCAGCGGCGGCCCCGCAGGCCGCCAGCGGCTGGGCATCGACAGCAGCGGCGGCCCCACAAACCTCCAGCGGCTGGGCGACGGCCCCGACAGCAGCGGAAGCCCCGCAGGCCGCTGCCGGTGGCTGGGGCCCGCACAGTCAATCCGACGGCGTGTCCGCACAGTCAAGCGCGCACAGAGCACCAGATCGTCGTGAGGACTTGCCGGCCAATGGCAGGAACGCTTCAGAGCACGACGATATTCTGCCACCACTAGATTCACCCGTTTTGCTATACAACGAGGGTCAGGGGTTTGAGGCCCCGGAATCTTCCGAGGAAAACCTGGCCATGGACAATCAACACAATGACTTTTATAACAACTTTTCTTAATTTTCAAGGCTGTTCTCTGTATTAAAAAAAAAGAGTGCTAGTCGGGGGGGGGGAGGAAGCAGTGTGGAGAGGCTGAGACCCCACCCACAAACCTTTTCGACCTCGTGGTAAAAAATCCCTCCCCCCGTTTTCCTTGGCAGTTATGATTTTCTTTTTCTTGCTCGGGGGGGTAGCCGGCGTGAAAAGTGCGCAGATTGGTGGGGGGAAAAAAGGGGAAAGAGTGCAGGTACTTAGGTCCCCGCCCCCAAAAAACGGGGGATAAGGGAGGTCTAAAGGCCACCGACAGCATTTTGCAAGAAAATCCCCCCACGAACAAGAAATTTCCTGAGTTCCCCTTTCCATTTTCCCTGCTCCTCCGTGCAGGACATTGGGGGGAGGCTTTTGTGTTGGCGAAGATGGCGGCCCTGCGGCAGGAAGATATCTTCCCCGTGCAGGCCCGCCAGATCACCCAGATCAGCCGCCGGGTCCTGCTGACACTAGAGAGGATGAGCATGGAGCCCTGCGTGTTCGAGGCTCTCAACAAGATTAGAGAACAGATCCTGTCGGGCGGGATCTCGATCCTGACCCAGAGCGGTCACAAGCCGCGCCATCCGGCGACCCGGGAATTAAGGGCCCACCTGTCGAAGCTGACGAGCCAGATCGTGCTCAGCATGTACAAGCAGGGCCTGTGCCTGCTGGCGCGCAGGAAGCACGGCACGCTGGGCGAAGTCTTCGAATGTCTGGACGCGTGCGACTTCGACATTTCGTTCACGGAACTCAGACACCGGCGGAAGTACTCTTGCTTCCACCGCCGCAGCTGGGGTAGGGCCCGCAGGGACGTGGTGGTAGTCGAGTTCCCGCCGTACCGGCCGAACCATTCGGGCCTGCCCTGCAGCCCGATGTGCTCGCTGCTAGAAACGTACCTCATCCGCCGGCAGCTGGAAAACACCAGGCTGGCCTTCAGCCTAGACCACGCCGCGGACGGCGTTCTCCTGGCGCGCAAGCGCGCGGGCAACGTAGACAGGATCTTCGAGGAGGCCTACCTCAAGGGCAGCCTGCCCAACGGCCTGGGCGGCAAGCCACAACCCCCGAGCCCAGGCTCAGCGTGCCCCCCGCTCAGTGGAAGGACAAAGTGCCGGAAGCGCCCAGCGACAGGGGCTTCCTGCCGGGGCTCGTGTTCCGGGCGGGCAAGCAGGACGCGGGGCAGTTGGCCGAGCTCGCCTTGCTGGAAGAGCTGCAGTCCGACAAGTTCTACGAGCTCGCGTTACAACCGGGGCGCACTACTGCCGTGGCGGGCGTGTGCGCGGCCAGGGACAACACGGCCCTGGTGTACTCCCGCGAGGCCCTGCGCCCCGAACAAGAGATTTCGCACGAGCAGTGGTGCGCGCTGGTCGCGCGGGCCTTCTCGCTGCCCATCGGGCAGACCGACCGCCGCAATCGCAGCGCCGAGGTCATCCACGCCTTCCAGTTCTACCGGAACAGCTTCCTGCACCAGACCGCGCTGTTCCGTGATTTCCTCAACGACCTGCTCGCCGACCTGGAGACCGCCAACCTGCGGGCGCGCGCCTCGCACTGGGGGCTGCGCACGGACGTGGACAAGCAGTTGCTCAGGTGCTGGTGGAAGGCGGAGGTCCTGGGCGCGGCGGACACGGGGTCCGTAGAGGAGCTGCTGCAACTCATCAAGCTCCAGAACACGCTCAGGCCCGACCTGACCCACGAGGCCGCAATCCTGCGCGCGCTCTACGAGAATTACATGCCGAGCAATAGCGAACTCGCCGGCTCGTCTAAGCGTGCCAAGCGCGGTCCGCGTGCCAGGCGCGGGCGACATTGATTTTTTGTGCTCTGCCACTCTCTCCCTTGCCACACACACACACACACTCTCTCTCTCCCTTGCCAAAGAAAAAAAATTTGGTGGTGCAAACTATGGTGTAAAAGAAAGTAGTTTTTTTTATTAAAGCTTGCTCAAAGCTATGGTTCTTTTTTTTTTGGTAGCCTGATTCTCACAAGATGTTATTGCCGGGGGGGGGGGTACGGCGAGACAATTGCACTCGTGCCAGTAAATTTTTTTAAATGACGGACCAAAGTTTTCTGCCTGAATCCGACTTTTTCATTGCTGAATTTAAAAAAAAATACCAATAATCAAAAACACACTTCCGTTCCTCCGTCCCTGCCTCTCAACTGAGGACACACAAGACATAAGGAAAAACACAAATTGATTTTCCTCGCGCGACTGGAAACAGCTTAAATTCATGCCCGCAAAAACAAAAAGGATGTTTCCTTCAAGTGTCAGCTTAGCAAGGACAGGAAACCTGCTGAGGCTGGTCGACGGGGTGGGGAAATGTCTTGTCTACCAAGCCAAAACGCAGCGGCACAGATTAGCATCCCCACTGCGCACACCTTCTTGAGCGCGGCCAAAACATCGAATTCCGAATCATGGCCGCGCAGTCGACGTATCTCTCGTCGCAAATGACGAAAGGACAGTTGCCAGACGTCTCTGCGTTGAACCAGGCCTTGTCGGCGACAGAGCGCACTGTGCGTGGCTATCAGGGCGCCTTTGTCTAACTGCCTTTGATACGCAGCGCGCTGCCTTTTCTTTGCGTCATCCATGATTTGGACTGTGTCCCCCGACGACGCGCAGACTAATCCACGCTTTGTGTTTCTGCCATTCATCTTGCAGGTGTTAAGCGCGCCGGAAACCGGGGGAACAAAGTGGGGAGTGGAGGGGGGGGTGGGGTGGGGTGGGGTGGGGAGGAGTGATAGACGGTCGCGGGGGCAGGGTTTTTGGAGGGAGGGAGTTAGAGACAGCAAAGCGCTGGGCGTGTGGGCCGCAAAAGGCTTTGTAGAAGTGGGGGCAGGGGGGGGGAAGGAGGAGGCTGGCAGGACGAACAAAAAAAGGGGGGAGGGGAGGGAGGAAAGAAGGTTGCAAAAATAAAAGAGCAGTGTTGGCTTGCTACGTATTATGTCTAAAAATAACATACTACTAGCCACCTTTTTCTTTGGTGTCGTTAGTGTTGTGCGACAAGACCAGAACGTTTGCTTTTCCACGACGTACACTCATGCCTGACGGGCCCAGCGAAGAAGCAGTGGTCGTGAAGGTTGTGGAGGCCTGTGACAATTCAACGCCGGTTCCAGACGCGCCGGCCAATGAGTTGTTATTAATCGAGATCGCCCAGATGCGCAAGCAAATCGACCAGCTGCAACAGACGACACTCACGGTCAGCAACCTGACGGCCGCGGAGCGCACGGGCTTCGTGCGCGAGGTCATGGGCTATACCGTGCTGCACCTGACGGCCACTTTGCTGCTCATGCTCGCGAGTACTCGCTGGGTGGATTGTCGCGGCTGGTACAACGACCACCCGTGGTTGGTAGGCGTGTTTCTAGCCGCGTGCGCCGTCCAGATAGCGCTGTTCTACTACGACTGCGTGCTGCACCTGGGCCTCCTAGCGCTGTTCCTGATCAGCGGCACCGTGGTGCTGGCAGACCTCGTGCTGCTGCGCGCCGACTCTACTATCGTGTTCGACACGTGCGCCGTGGTCGACGCCTTCTGCTTCCTGTGTTTTTGCTGGTGCCTGCAGCGCTGTCTGCCGTACAGGAACCTGTACGCGCTGCTGCTGCTGCTGCTCGCTTCGTCGGTCACCTTCTTCGTCGAGATCTGGCGGCCGTACGGTTCCGTGCTCGGCAACCTGAGCCTGCTGTGGCGCACTGAGCTGCCGACCGTGGCGCGCGGGACGCTGGGGGTGATCGTCATGTCCACCGTCACGTGCGCCTACGTGCTGTGGCAGCTGGAACGCGCCATGCACCATACCGCCCGGAGCCATAGCTACCGGGCCTCGCTGCTGCTGTTCTGCAATCTGGTCGAAATGGTTTTTCTCATGGGGCTAGGGCTGACGCGGCTCATGGAGGGCGCCAGGGCGCTGCGCACACGGTTTCAGAACACTCTCCCGCGGCCCGCCGCCTTGTAAAAGGTTTTACGACCAGAAAATCTTTCAAAAAAAGGGGGGGGGAGGAAGATCTCCCCGGGCCTTGCGTTCCGAGGGGGGGGGGCCCGAGAAACGATCCCCACCCTCACGTTCGCCGGCCACCTCCCTCCCTCTCTCTCTCATTCATTTCTTTTGGCGCCTATTGGCTGGCTGGATTTTTTTCCTCCACCTCCGGCCCCCCCCCTCACCTTCTGCTTGCCCTGACTTTTCCATACACCTCCGGCCCCCCCCTACTCCCGTTCTTCCACTTCCGCCCCCCCCCTTCACCTTGTGCTTGCCCCCCCCCTCACGTTCGCCGGCCCCCCCCCACACTCCCGTTCCTCTACCTCCGGCCCTCTCCCCTCCCGAAGAATATACCGTGCGAGCCCCCCGGGGGGGAACGGGAGGGGGGGAGAAAGCACAACCAACCTCTGGGAGAAAAATCGGGGTCCACGCGCAAAATCCAGAATGACCGACGTCCAGAACCCCCGCGACACAGACATGACCCGGCCTGACAAGAAGCAGCGGACCGAACCACCACCATCAGCAGTGGCGGAAAGTAAAAAAGAAACAGCACAGGAGTTCGCGCTGGTGCGCCGCGGGGATGCCGGGTCCTCCAACCCCGAGTGGTGTGCGCAGCGGTACGGCTGCATCGCGTACTTCAACGAGAAAGCCCGCGACGAGGACGCGCTGCAGGAGCTGATCGCGCCGCTGCTCAAGGCGGGCGCCGGGACCGAGGTGGTCAGGGCCCTGGTCGGCGCGCGTGCCCTGGCCCTGCACTACACGGAAAGAGAGCACCACGCCGAGAATTGTCAGGGCTGCGCGTGGAAGAAGTGCGACGGCCCGCTGTGCCACGAGATGCTGCACAAGGACGAGAATTGCGCCTGCGGCTTCGGCTCGGCCAAGGGCGCCTAGGCGCACACGCGAGCTGGTGGAAGGGAGGGGTGGGGTGGGGCAGGAATTCCTTCTGAACACTACACAACAAAAAGGCGGAAGAGGGTGAAATTTATTTTTGCCCCTTTCTGTAACTAAAAAAGAATTACACGATTCGTGCTTAGCTGGGAGGCGAACATTGGGGCGTTTTTCTTGCACGTCTTCGCTTTCCCCTCCCCCTTTTCTCTCCCTCCCTACCCCTAGCACAAAAAAAATATATCTTTTTACTTGCCGTAGTTTTCTGTCTTTTTTTGTCAATCGCAAGCAATAAACAAATTAAAAAAAGCATCTCAAGAAAATGCAGGAATCTCGAGGCTCACTGGTAGCTGAAAAAAGAGCGAAGTTAATCCAAATGCTTGGTCTAAATATAGACGGCAAGTGCAGGGATTGCAACAAATCCTGCCCATTGTTTACTGACTCAAAAAGCCTTCAGGCAAAGCTTCTGCGCTGGAAGCCCTTTTCGACGAAGAAGTGCCCGCTCGGAGACGAAATCAAGCTAGACCACTTAAAAACTATCTTCCTGGACGCAAAAGAAGCAACGGCACGACAGTTCTCGCAAGCTTTCCCCAAGGATATTCCATGCCTGAGCATCAGCGAAAATTGGCTATTCCAAAATCTGTACGGAGAAAATGCCGTACGAGTCAAAAATGTTAAGGTAATTGCTCTGCCTTCGTTGGGATTGTTGTTCAAACTCCTGGAGACGCACGAACTGAAATCGGAAGACCAGCACGCCGCTGTCTACTCCTACGTAGTGAACTGTTTGCAGCTCCAGCAATACTTCGCAAAATACGGCCTGGCACCCGAAGTTTACGGTTGCTTGCATGTAAAGCAGCACAGCCAGGAAATGTTTTGGGTCGTCATGAAATATGTAGAATCGCCCAACAAACAAAAAGGCGCTGACCTTTCCTATCTGCGCGAAGTAACGCCAGACATCGAAAAGAAATTTGGATTATTTCTGCGGGTTCTAGTGGACAAGTTTGTAGAAATCGGCTGCCTTCACTGCGACGGCAAACCCAAAAATATCTTGTTCAATCGAGAATTTCAGGTCATAGATCTGGACCCTTACTGGTGCTTGGACTTTATTCCGGCGGGCTCTGACGGGCAAGCATGGCAAGAAACTCTCAGGCTGTCTAATGCGCTGAGCCTGCTTGGCAACAGCATCGGCAAACTCAACAAGGAGTTAATGAAAGTCCTGCACGGCTTTGTTCTCGAGTTGCTCACAGCCAACAACGGCCAGGACACTTTCGAGCGTTGCGTGAGGTGGTGGTCCTCAAGCATGTTCCGTTTACAAGAGTCCGTGTTCAAAAAAGTGTGTTGCCGGGGACCCTGCATGGTAGCCCTGAAATACTTGGAAGGCACCCGGTTACAAACAAAGGAAATCAATCTAAGGAAAAAATACGCCGGAATTGAGTGGCTTTGCAAAGTCACACCGCGATGCAAGCTCTTGTCCATCGATGACCAGACAATCAAATTCGATTTTGTGTCTAGGTCTGAGCAAGTCTTACAGCGAGGGCTTAACTTGAACGATTTCGAACAATTTATGTCGGCCCTTGTTCGTGTAGCATTGTTTGCTCCTTGCAACAACAATACGGCATCAACAGAATATACGAGTACACCCGCGAATTTGAAACAAGCAACGCCATCATCAGACCAAACGCATACACCCCCGGACATGATAAGAGCAATGCAATCTTCGTCGCCGATGACGGGGCCCGGCCTTGACCAAGCACAATATATTGCTGATGATGAGGCACGCCAACTGCGGAACAGATAACTGAAACACAAAGGCTCTTTGTTTCTGGCAGTTACGTTGTAGCAAAAGATAGTACTGTTAAGATATTTATTAAAGACACCAACCTATGAGTTGTGACCCAAAAACAAAAAAATCTAACTGCTCTGGCGCCTGTAACTTACAAGTAGCGCCAAGGTTTGCGCAACCCGAATTTTCCGCAGATTGCGGGACAAAATTGTTCTTATTGTCCCACAATTTGCGGCAAATATCAGTTGCACGTAAATTCCGGCGCCTGTACAATTGTCGCGAAATTCACCGGAAATTTGAAAATAATGAAAAAAAAATTTGCAAAGGACATTTCGGCAGTAGCTAGAGAAAAATTTTGGGGAAGCCAACGCGGGCGGGGAATTTTTGAGATTTACATTTTTTTCCCCTCCCAGTTTTTTTCCCCCAAAATTTTCTCTACCTACCTTTCAAATGCCGAAATGTCCTTCACCCAAAAAAATTTTCTTATTGTGCCGCAAACTGCGGCAAATATCAGTTACCCGTAAATTCCGGCGCCTGTACGTTTGTCGCGAAATTCAGCGCAAAATCGGAGCTGGTGAAAAAAACTTTTGCAAAGGACATTTCGGCAGTAGCTAGAGAAAAATTTTGGGGAAGCCAACGCGGGAGGGGAATTTTTGAGATTTACATTTTTTTTCCCCTCCCAGTTTTTTTCCCCCAAAATTTTCTCTACCTACCTTTCAAATGCCGAAATGTCCTTCACCCAAAAAAATTTTCTTATTGTGCCGCAAACTGCGGCAAATATCAGTTACCCGTAAATTCCGGCGCCTGTACGTTTGTCGCGAAATTCAGCGCAAAATCGGAGCTGGTGAAAAAAACTTTTGCAAAGGACATTTCGGCAGTAGCTAGAGAAAAATTTTGGGGAAGCCAACGCGGGAGGGGAATTTTTGAGATTTACATTTTTTTTCCCCTCCCAGTTTTTTTCCCCCAAAATTTTCTCTACCTACCTTTCAAATGCCGAAATGTCCTTCACCCAAAAAAATTTTCTTATTGTGCCGCAAACTGCGGCAAATATCAGTTACCCGTAAATTCCGGCGCCTGTACGTTTGTCGCGAAATTCAGCGCAAAATCGGAGCTGGTGAAAAAAAACTTTTGCAAAGGACATTTCGGCAGTAGCTAGAGAAAAATTTTGGGGAAGCCAACGCGGGAGGGGAATTTTTGAGATTTACATTTTTTTTCCCCTCCCAGTTTTTTTCCCCCAAAATTTTCTCTACCTACCTTTCAAATGCCGAAATGTCCTTCACCCAAAAAAATTTTCTTATTGTGCCGCAAACTGCGGCAAATATCAGTTACCCGTAAATTCCGGCGCCTGTACGTTTGTCGCGAAATTCAGCGCAAAATCGGAGCTGGTGAAAAAAACTTTTGCAAAGGACATTTCGGCAGTAGCTAGAGAAAAATTTTGGGGAAGCCAACGCGGGAGGGGAATTTTTAAGATTTACATTTTTTTTCCCCTCCCAGTTTTTTTCCCCCAAAATTTTCTCTACCTACCTTTCAAATGCCGAAATGTCCTTCACCCAAAAAAATTTTCTTATTGTGCCGCAAACTGCGGCAAATATCAGTTACCCGTAAATTCCGGCGCCTGTACGTTTGTCGCGAAATTCAGCGCAAAATCGGAGCTGGTGAAAAAAACTTTTGCAAAGGACATTTCGGCAGTAGCTAGAGAAAAATTTTGGGGAAGCCAACGCGGGAGGGGAATTTTTGAGATTTACATTTTTTTTCCCCTCCCAGTTTTTTTCCCCCAAAATTTTCTCTACCTACCTTTCAAATGCCGAAATGTCCTTCACCCAAAAAAATTTTCTTATTGTGCCGCAAACTGCGGCAAATATCAGTTACCCGTAAATTCCGGCGCCTGTACGTTTGTCGCGAAATTCAGCGCAAAATCGGAGCTGGTGAAAAAAACTTTTGCAAAGGACATTTCGGCAGTAGCTAGAGAAAAATTTTGGGGAAGCCAACGCGGGAGGGGAATTTTTGAGATTTACATTTTTTTTCCCCTCCCAGTTTTTTTCCCCCAAAATTTTCTCTACCTACCTTTCAAATGCCGAAATGTCCTTCACCCAAAAAAATTTTCTTATTGTGCCGCAAACTGCGGCAAATATCAGTTACCCGTAAATTCCGGCGCCTGTACGTTTGTCGCGAAATTCAGCGCAAAATCGGAGCTGGTGAAAAAAACTTTTGCAAAGGACATTTCGGCAGTAGCTAGAGAAAAATTTTGGGGAAGCCAACGCGGGAGGGGAATTTTTGAGATTTACATTTTTTTTCCCCTCCCAGTTTTTTTCCCCCAAAATTTTCTCTACCTACCTTTCAAATGCCGAAATGTCCTTCACCCAAAAAAATTTTCTTATTGTGCCGCAAACTGCGGCAAATATCAGTTACCCGTAAATTCCGGCGCCTGTACGTTTGTCGCGAAATTCAGCGCAAAATCGGAGCTGGTGAAAAAAACTTTTGCAAAGGACATTTCGGCAGTAGCTAGAGAAAAATTTTGGGGAAGCCAACGCGGGAGGGGAATTTTTGAGATTTACATTTTTTTTCCCCTCCCAGTTTTTTTCCCCCAAAATTTTCTCTACCTACCTTTCAAATGCCGAAATGTCCTTCACCCAAAAAAATTTTCTTATTGTGCCGCAAACTGCGGCAAATATCAGTTACCCGTAAATTCCGGCGCCTGTACGTTTGTCGCGAAATTCAGCGCAAAATCGGAGCTGGTGAAAAAAACTTTTGCAAAGGACATTTCGGCAGTAGCTAGAGAAAAATTTTGGGGAAGCCAACGCGGGAGGGGAATTTTTGAGATTTACATTTTTTTTCCCCTCCCAGTTTTTTTCCCCCAAAATTTTCTCTACCTACCTTTCAAATGCCGAAATGTCCTTCACCCAAAAAAATTTTCTTATTGTGCCGCAAACTGCGGCAAATATCAGTTACCCGTAAATTCCGGCGCCTGTACGTTTGTCGCGAAATTCAGCGCAAAATCGGAGCTGGTGAAAAAAACTTTTGCAAAGGACATTTCGGCAGTAGCTAGAGAAAATTTTTGGGGAAAGAAACTCTGGAGGGGAATTTTTGAGATTTACATTTTTTTTCCCCTCCCAGTTTTTTTCCCCCAAAATTTTCTCTAGCTACCTTTCAAATGCCGAAATGTCCTTCACCCAAAAAAATTTTCTTATTGTGCCGCAAATTTCGGCAAATATCAGTTACCTGTAAATTCCGGCATGTGTGCATTTGTCGCGAAATTCACCGGAAATTTGAAAATAATGAAAAAAATTTTTGCAAAGGACATTTCGGCAGTAGCTAGAGAAAAATTTTGGGGAAGCCAACGCGGGCGGGGAATTTTTGAGATTTACATTTTTTTTCCCCTCCCAGCTTTTTTCCCCCAAAATTTTCTCTGGCTACTGCCGAAATGTCCTTCGCCCCAAAAAATATTCTTATTGTCCCGCAATTTGCGGCAAATATCAGTTACCCCCAACTTTCGGCACTGATGCACTTGTCGCGAAATTCACCGGAAATTCAAAAATAGTGAAAAAAACATTTTTTTGCAAGGGACATTTCGGCAGTAGCTAGAGAAAAATTTTGGGGAAGCCAACGCGGGCGGGGAAATATTTTTTGTGCCTAAAAAAAATCCCCGCCCACCAATCTTTCCCTAGAATTTTTGTGTAACTACCTTCCAAATGCCGAAATGTCCTTCACCAAAAAAATTCTTGGTGTGCCGCAAATTGCGGCAAAACAAAGCGCCCGTAAAATCCGGCATCCGGCACTGGTGCACTTGTCGCGAAATTCACCTGGAAAAAAAGGTCTCACAGCCCATGAAGTGCAGCTCCACGGGAAGCCCAAGCCAGGGCAAAGAAGCTGCAAATGCACCCCGACGCCCGCGGTGAGCAGCGGGCCCGGTTCGGGCTCCATTCTGCTCCGGAACTGCAAAGGAGCTGTCCAGACAGTTACTTAAAGACTTCAATCCATCCGAAAGACATCCAAAATAAAAGTTCTTTTAATTGTTCTTTTTTTGGAACTCTGCCATTTTTCTTTTTGTACTGTTTGATTTGCGTGTGTTTCTTTTTTACTTTCGGCAGCCACACCCAGCGCAAGCTGCGCGATCGCCGCTTCCCAAAAATTGTTCTACTGACATTTTGGGAACTTTTCCATTAAGGTTTCTTAGCGCTCTTGCGACCACTCTGTGTCTGTCTAGGTCGGGCTCGTCTGTCATGGTACCCAGTATTAAATCCAGTTTGGCAGTCAGCTCCAGAACCTCAGCCCTCATACTCCAACCTTGCAGTTCCGCGATCAATAGACGCACTTGGTAATAACCCAGTTGGTAGCAAGCGCGTTCTAGATCGCCGAGGTTCTGGACCGCGGACAACACTTCTCGCCAGTCTTCAGGCAAAATTGTTGGACTTTCCAGGAACTCGTGCAACGTAGTTATTATCTTGGGACGGTACGGCCCAAGTAAAAGTCGTCGGCCCTTTATTGCGTCGGTCAGCAGCTGGTCTAGGCGACGCACTTCTGATACGCGCCCCACAAGGAACCGCGGGTTTTTGCGCAACAGCGCAGCTAACGCGTTTGCTAAGGGCTGCTTCACTGCGTGGGTGATGACACTTTCCTGAAGAGAACTTCTCAATCTCCGGCCATGCTGGTTTACTAGTTTGACCAGTGGTTCGTAGTTCGAGTAGTTCTGGGCCTCTTCGCCGTTTTGGACAGTCAGCGAAATGCAAGCACTTCCCTTTCGTTTGACTGGCTTGCCCAGCCTGTTATACCATTTCTCCATGGTTGTTGTTAGCTTCACCATATTTCCGAAGTGCTGCTCCTCTGCTTTGTAGCTTGTTGCTTGAAGAAAGAGATCACGATTTTCTATTTCTCTTTTTATGTCTTCCTCGTTGACAGGTTGAACAGCCACTCCCTGCTTGTAAGGCCATAACGGCGTGTTTAAAGGAATTTCCAGAGCTGTCAGGACGGCAATTCGCAGGTTATCGAAGCTCTCCCAATTTCCCAGTTTAACCTCGCGTTCGATACTACGTTCCAGGAAATATCCTGCGTCATTCACTGCGTAGAAAGTTACAGTGACAGAGGTCATTGATATATTGTGCGCCGGGTGTATTTCTTTTTTACTTAATCTACCAGAAAAAAAAGCCAAGATGATGTTCAAAAAAAAGAAGCAAAAAAAATCCCCGCCCCGTCAGCGTTCCCTCAACAATGTGTTTTGGTGCTCTTGCCTTGTACAGAAAAAAAAGGCACACACATGTAAGAAAAGAAAGTAGACGGTGGCTCGGGAGGGAATGAGGCAAGTGATAATTTTTCTTCGGGAGCTGTCACTAGAGCGGGGGCGGTGACGGCGGCTCCAGCGGCGGTAGGTCCAGCGGCGGGGACTGCAGCACAAAGTCGGGCGGCAGCTCCGGCGGCAGCGCCAGCGGCACCAGCGGCGGCAGCGGCAGCTCCAGTGGCGGCGGCGGCGGGGGAGGGCACAAGGCGGGGCTGTCGGGCCGTCGCTTTCTTTTCTTGGGGCGCGGCGGCAGGAACCGCGCGTAACCCACGGAGCCCGCTGCGTGGCGGAGCGCCAGGGCCGACCTGCCGCGCCAGCCGGCCCCCGCGCTGACGGCCGACATGAGGTACACGTCGCCGTGGTCCAGCTGGATGCTCACCTCTCTGCCTGCGGGGTGCGCGCCAAAGTACCAGTGCCAGTGCAGGCCCATGGCGGCGCCGAACCTCGCGCCGATCACGCCGGCCAGGCCGTCGTGGCCGTGCGGCGAGATGCCCTGGCGGCGGTTGTTCGAGTACAGGTTGCCAAAGGCGGGGCAGTCGCGCGCCTCCGGGATCAGCCCCTCTACCCCGCGCTTCAGCCGGGCCAGCAGCGGCAGCCGCCCGAGCGGCACGGCGCCGTCGGCCTGGCCGAAGGCCAGGGTCTGGCAGTTCTTGAGGGGGCAGCCGCCGCGCACCGGGGCGGGCCACTCCAGCGCCAGCAACTCGTCTTGGAGCAGGCTGCTAGCGCCCGCTGGTAACGGCAAACCCAGAGCCATGGACCCCAATTCCATGAAACGCCACACGCCACGCCTAATCAACAGCACGCAGGCATCGCCTCCGGGCGGCCGATCGCCGGGCTCCAGCCCTAGCTCTGCCAGGTCGAGCAAGTACGTCTGCCACCTCAGCAGCCTGGCCCTGGCCGCGATCGCGCGTATAGTCTCGCCCGTGAAAAAGGCAGACGGGGGCGCGCAGGGCTCGAACGACACGGTCAGGGTGCGGAACATGAGAGAGGGAAAGGAGGGAGTCTTTTTTTAGCTCCAGGTTTTTTTTTGTGTGCCACAACCGCAGACAAACCGGCGGGAGAAAAGGTTTCCCGAGAGGAAGTTCGCAATGGTCCTACAGCTGAAAAAAAAAGAGCTCAAGAGGGCCGGCCCCCCCCCCCTGCCTCTCCTCTGGCGTCGGTTTTTTTGGTAATTCTTTTCCTGCGGCCCCCCCCCCTCCCACACAATTGTCAAAACCGGAAGCGTGCCGTCGCCCCCGCCCCCCCCCTCCTGTTTTCTCTGTCTCTCTCTCTGGTTGTTCATGAAACCTTTATTCCCCTCCCCTTTCCCATCCCTTGCGTACTGTTTCCGTACCAAGGCCCCCCCCCTTCCCCGTTTCTTGCGTACTGTTTCCGTACCAAGGCCCCCCCCCGCTTCCCCGTTTCTTGCTAGCACTAGTACCCTTTCTCGGGGGTTGGTTGTCCCCAACTTCTTCGCGACCGCCATTTGTTTTTTTCGTGTGTCCTTCTCTCGCTTTTCGCACGGCGCTGCGAACAACCACCAAAACCAAAAGAAAAAGAGAGTAGCGAATGCAGGGCTTGCCCGAGCCCTGCCGTGTCAACTGGGACGGTACAGCGGCGCCTGGCAACAGCGCTCTATCTCGTTTCGCGCTAGACGACGGTGCACGCAAGGCGCTGCTGCAAAGGCTCATCTGCACCCCACGGTCGCTAACGCAGACAGTAGACGACGTGCTGGCCGAGGGCTGGCAGCACTGCCCCGGCACCGAGCTGGCGATGCTGTGGTGCGTGTTCCACAAGAACCCGCACGGCATCCGGAGCGTGTGCACCAAGGGCCGGAAGATCGCGTGGGCGCGGGGGCAGATCGTGGCGGACCTGCTGTTTGAGCTAGGCGCCGAACCTGTCGAGTACGCCAGCCACAAGACTAGCGCCGAGCAATGGCTGTTTGTGCGGCGGTGCTGGGGCCGCGCGGCGCCCCACGCCCAACAATGCCTGCGAAAGCTGTTTGAAGAGACCACGCGGGGCCGTGCACCGCAAGACAGTCGCCGCGCAGGCTCGGCGCGTGGCCGACGCGCTGCGCCTGTCGCAACTGCTGGCCGGCGATCAGCTCTCGCTGCGCCTGGTCCCGCGCGGGGCGCAGCCCGTGCAAGATATTTCGTTGTTCCTGGACCGCGCGCAATAGACCGCGGCCGCGTGCGGCTGTGGCTGCGGCTGTACCGCTGTGCGGGAGCCGAGCACGCGCTGAACTGGGTGCGCGACGACGACGGGAGCGGTTTGATCGAGGCGACGGTAGCCGACGGGCGCGATACGGCAGCGCTGGCCAGGGTTGCAGGTGTGTCGCCCGCCTCGTACGTGCGTGTGGCGTTAGTGCGCAGGGGCGGCAGCCTGTGCGGGCTGCGCGCGCAGTGGCCTGGGTACTGCGAGGCGGACTGGAACGGGCTCGACAGCGGCCGCGAGCGCTGGTACACGCACGAGCTCGCGCCCTGGTGTATAGAACGTCTGCGCTGGCCCGCGTGCGTCGCCACAGTGGTCGGGCAGTACCTGGGGCCCGTACATTTCTAAGAACAAAAACGTCAGCGCGCGCAGAAAACTCTCTGAGGGGGGGGGAGGCGGGGCAGAGAGAGAGAGAGGGAGAGAGAGAAAAGCAGGGGAGGAGAAGGGAGCAGGGGCGCGCAAAAAAATTATTAAGACACGTTCCTGTTTTCTTTTGCTTCCTACAAACCTCCCCCCCGCGGCACCAAATTTGGGGAGGGAACGTCGAGGGGGAGGGGAACGTCGAGGGGGGAGGACCGGCCGCGGAAAGAGGCCAACAAGGACTGCCAGCTGGGAGTGTCTTTACAAAAAAAAACAAGCATACTTTTAAAAAAAGGCACCCAAAAAAAACAAGGGGGCCCCGTGCGAACCCGATGTTCACCGTCTCTTTTGGAATTTACGAGCTTCAGAATAGCGTAGCTATTTGCTCCGGCGAGACGGTTTGTATCTCGGCCGGGCTCTGGACAAATTGCTACAATCTGCAACTGCAGTTTCCTTCCTGGGTTAACGTCGCTTCCCGGTCTACCGCTGATAGCACGACGAACCAGTACTGCGGTTGCCGCCGTGACAATTATATTCCTTACTACTCTGCCGCCAACTCCAGAACGTGTGCGATGGGCTGGGATCTTGCTGCCACGCAGTGCAGCGCCGACAACGGGGGCTTCG
Source organism: Paulinella micropora (assembly GCA_019918135.1). Classification (NCBI taxonomy): domain Eukaryota; phylum Cercozoa; class Imbricatea; order Euglyphida; family Paulinellidae; genus Paulinella; species Paulinella micropora. Next base: position 60,069 of record WBZZ01003996.1, read on the forward strand.
ATAGTGCCGCTCTAGTTATGACGGGCTGCCAGGGGCCCAAGACATGGTCACAATGTGACGCAAGCTGTGCGCTGGGCTGGTATCCTGTACCAAACCCGGACTGTCCGCTATTCCAACAGTTTCCTTACCAGACGACGTCGGCCCCCGTGTATGGCACGTGGGCGGGACTGCGGTGTGATAACCGTGTGTCGGTGCCGTGCACGAGCACCACTTGTCACCCGAATGCAACGTGCTCGTATGACAGCGGGGGCTACTCTCTGTGCACGTGTAACGTTACTGCCTACTGGCAGAACAACGCGACCACCAAGGGCTTCGGTACCAACGGCTGCGACCGCATCCCGTGCCAATGGGAGCTGCCGCGCGGACCGGCAGTCGGCTCGCAGTGTAACTACCTAACGACTGACGGCCCCAAGTGCACGCTGTTCTGCCAGGCGGGGTACAGGGACAACAACAACGGCACGGGCGTCGCGTACACGTGCCCGCAGGGCCAGCTGCTGCCGGCCGTCAGCGGCGGGCTGCGGTGCGTCGCCTACCAGGAGCAGGACTTTTTGGCTGGTCTAGGCAGGCTGCAGTACGAGAGCTTGATGATGGTTCCGGGCGCCGAGATGCAATGGTACCAACCGCAACTGGCGCTGGGCGACCTGGACAGAGACGGGCTCGACGATGTCGTAATGACGTACCGCAGCGGGCCAGAAGGCTCGGCCGATACCTACGTGTTTGTGAGCACGACAGCTAATAATACACAATTGTCTAAGCGCCTGAACCGAGGCCCCTTAATAGGCCAACCGCTAGTCTATCAGGGCGCAATCTGGGGCTTGGTTCAATCGGTGTATGTACAAGCCAGCCGTTGGGACTGGCCGCCTCCCGCTGGCACGGACTGGGGCTTTGTCAGCCTAAATGGCCGCCCGATCTACATGGATACTCGTTTCTACTGCCCCTTGAAGGTATCGCCTGTGCAAAACAGCCTCTTGTTTATGATGCCTTCCTGCCCGAGAGAACTGTTTTGGGTATCACAAACCTGGGAGCTCGTGGTTCCCTACCGCTTGTACAACTTGTCCACCGGCGGGACGATAGGCAGCGGGATTGGTGCCCTATACCAAGGCCAACGACCCGCCGTGGGGCTCGCCGCTGTGGCAAGAAAACCCTACCGGCCTGGGCCTGATGGCCCAATGCAATTTGGCGGTGTGGCTTGAGAGCACAAATGTTTTGGGTTGGCGGCTGTTGTGGTCGACCACGGACATAATTGTGCAGTGCCTTTCAGTCCCGTCCGCCGCGGCCGCGTTCGCGGTTACGTCGACCGGCTCACTGTTGTTCATCTCCACGACGGGCGACCCGCGCAACGGCACGTTCACTGTCGACGAGATAGCCACGGACGTGGGCCAGGTGCACTACTGCGGCGGTAGCGCCAAGCCCGGGCTGCGGCTCGCGGTGCTGAGCCCCAGCGGGAGGGCGGTGCGAGTGCTAGCCCAGAACCCCGTGAACGAGCGCGCCGCTTTTGACATCGTAGCTAGCCTACCGCTGCAGGGGTCATCTGACACGGTGTTCATGCGCGTGGCGTGCCTGAAACTAAACCGAGACGAGCGCGAGGACTACAACCTGTTGATCGCGCGGCTGCTGGCTGACCGGACGTCTTTGAACCAGTCGTCGTTCCTGATACGCCTGCCAGTGACACAAACTACGGGCGGCAGCGCGCTGCGGGTGCTGGACCGCTGCGCTTTTGTTAGATGCGCCGCCAACGCCACGTGCGAACTGCTCAATACGTGGCCGCGCTGCCGCTGCGCGGGTGGCCTCGTCGGGGACGGCGTGCGCTTCTGTGTGCCGCGCCCGCCGCTCGGCGGCAGCGGCCTGTACGTGCTGCGCCTCGGCAACCAGAGCGTCGCGACGGACACCACGAGCCGGATCGTGCCGGTGGTGTGGCGCTGCCCGAACGGCGCCGACCCGCTGTCATGGTGCACGGCGCGGCCGTCGTGCACCCTCGAGCGGGGGCTGCCGCAGCCCGCGGTGCCCAGGCGCGTGCCGCACTACTACGTCAGCTGCCCCGACTGCCGCCTCGAGCTGTGGTACAACACGACTGAAGACGGTGACTGCTACTACCTCCTGTCAAGCGCCGGGTGGCCCGTGCTCTCTACGACCGCGACCCGCCTGGACGCCAGCTTCGTCTGGTCCGTCCTGGGCCCGCCGCCATCGGCCAACTCGGTCGTCGAACTGGACGGCAGCGGCCGGGCCGGACACTTGTGCTACCAGGCGCACGAGCTGCTGCGGAGCTACAGCTGCGCCTTTCCGTTCGTCCTGGGGAATTGTCGGAACCACCCTCGGTGTGTTCGGCGTTGGCGCGCGTAACTGTGCCCTGCGGGCCCGGATCGTCGCAGATTTCTTGTGAGCTGCTCGCGGGCAGCACGCGGTACCGGTGCCGCGCCAACAGCTCCTCTGCGTTTGTGCTCGACGGCGCGACCAGTGCCAGGATGCTGTCGGGCGACTGCGAGCTGTTCCGCCGGGCGTTCGAGCCAAACTTGGACTTCAACTGCAGCTGGCCCCTGGCCCCGGCACCGGAGCCCGCCTTCTGCGCGATTGCCGCGCACGACCCCATGTGGCGCTTGTCCTGTTCTTCGGACACTTGGTGCGGGTCCGACGGCTGCGTTGGCTGTCCGTCCGCGGACGTGCAGCTGGCGCGCGCGGAAACGCGCGCGCGCGCCTCGGGCCGCGACGCGTTCTGGGCCGGCAGCGACGGCGCGGCGCTGGTAGCCAACTACCCCTGGCTGGCGCAAACGGCCGGCGGCGTGGCCGAGCTGCTGTGCCAGCAGTGTTTTCCGCCTGAGAATTCTCCGGCCCTGCCCCCGACCGTGCTGTTACAGAACTGCCCTTACGCCTGTACGACCGAGACCTATTCGCTGCTGGGTACGTCGTGCTCCTACCACGCCCTGCGCTGCACGCTGGACGGTGCGGGGTCGTACTTGTGCTGGTCCCTGACGGAACGGCTGGCCTGGCTGGCGCGCGGTGTGCAGGCCGCGGTCGTGGCCTCGGCTGCCAGCGGCGACTGCCGACAACTGCTGACGTTGCAGCCGAGCGAGCTGCAGTGCTGCCGGCCGCCGCAACGCCTTGACGCAACGCCGCCAACGGCGTGGCAGGTCGGGGGCTGTGTCTTCCTCGTGGACTCGGTCGACAACTACGCGGCGCCTAACGCACCACCGTCGTCCTCCTGCGCTGCCGCTGCGCCCCAGTACGAGCGCAACGTGACCTGGACGTGCGGGGCGACCTCTGTACAGTGCGCGCTCACTGCGCCGCAGGGGCAGACCAACGAGACGGGCGCGAGCTGTGCGGTTGCAGCAGGTGACCGGTGCCACCTGCTGCTGCCGGCAGCGGCTAACGCCAGCGAGGCCTGCTCGCGCCTCGTGCGCTACTGCGCAAGGGTTCAGCCGGACCTGGTGCGGCAGCAGCTGGCGACGGGGTGGCCCTCGTCGACCACGGGGTGCAGCGCCGTCCTGACACCTTCCGTGGCTCTGGCGTGTTCGTTGGGGCGCAACGTGAGCTGCGGGTCCGAGCTGTGCCTGGCGCAGCTGCCTGTATTTGTGGACAACGCCGCTTGGTGGCGCTGCGCCGCCGACCACCCCTGGTCCCGCCCCGCGCAATGGAGGGCGACGTGCGGGGGCCAATCGGTTTCGTGCAGCGCGACGGCGGCGGGAGGACGCTACGTTTGCAGCGGCAACGGCCGCTGGCGCCTGTTCAACTGCACGGTGGACTACGCCGAAGCGTTGGCGCTCGGCGCGTGCGCTGCCGTGCTGGCGGCGTGCCCCGCGACCTGCCGCACGCGCCCGTGAGCGCGAATGCCACCAGCGACGGGACCGTGGTGTGGGCGAACGGGTGGCGCTGGTCCTGGCCGCACGTACAAAGGCTGTTGGCCGGCCGCGGGCTCAGCTACTGCGAGTTAACCGCCGACGAGGACGTGTTGCGCGCGCCGGTGCCGCCCGCGTGTGCCGCGCGGCCAACGGCCTCTTCGACGATTTTAGTGCAGTACTGCAGCGCGCTGCCCGTGCACTGCCTCCCGCAGGACTTTGGCCGCGTGCTGCAGTGCGTGAACGAGTGCGAGCTGAGCGGCCAGTGCCGGACGGCGCGCCTGCCGGAGCTGCGCGGCGGCCGCTGGTGGGTGGACAGTTTGCAGGACGAGCCAAGCGCAAGTGGCTGCTGGCTCGCCACAGACTTCGCGGGAGGTCTGTGCCCCGCGCTGCAGGGCCAGTGCGTGACTTACTGTGGGGCGGGCAGCGCGCTGCAGGCGCTCTCTGTGACGACGGTCTGGTCCGAGGCAGACTGCGAGCTGTCGCTGTTCCATGAACAGCGCTTCCGTTGCGGGACCACGGACCTGGTGTGCGAGCCCCTGGCCATGGTCGCGGCGCAGGTGTCCCGGCAAATGCTGGACGCGCTGAAAGTGGACATGGTGCTGAACGAGCGCGTGACGGACGACTACCTGCTGTGCCACAACGCCGCACCGGCCGCGGCGGCGCGCGTGCTGTGCCCCGTGGCCCGGCAGACGCTGGGCCTCACAGACGACCGTTGCGGGGCGCTGGCGTACGCTTGTGCTGCTGGTGGCGGCACCATCGAGTGCGACGGGGGCTGGACGCGCGACCCTACGGTTGACCCGTTCTGTACCACGCCGCAGTCGGACGGGCTGTCGCCGGTGCCCTGCGACTGCGGCGTGCACTGGACGCCGGTCGTGCAGGCGCTGGCGCCCAGCGCGTTGATCGACAGCCAGTGCTACCTGGACATGCAGAGCGGCGGGCTGTCGAAGGCCAATTTGGACGCGTTCCGGCTCTGCACTAGCAACGCGCCGGCTGGAGGGATGAGCTGCGCGGCCCGCGGCCTCGTGTCGCTGGACGAGTTGGTGTTGCTGTGGCTGGCGGACGACGTGCCGGAGGCTGCGAGCAGGGGCTTGCTGCTGGAGCACAGCCTGCGCGGCACGGACCCGCGCGCGAGCGTCGACAGCCCGGCCGCGGTACTGCTGCTGTTGCGGCGCCTGTTGGCCGCCGACGGCGGCGGCGACCGCATTCTGTTGGGCGAGGTGCTGGCTACCAATCGCGACCGGCGCGCCTGGTGCCTCGGCGCCGACGACACGGGCGCCGCCGCGCCGGTCTGTGCGCTGCGCCCGGGGCTGGGGCTGCCGCTGTGCACGGTGCACTGCCCGGTTGGCACCGTCGTGTCAGCTGCCAGCCGCGCAGTGCGCTGCTGCAACTCGCGGGGCTGTTGCTGGCTGGGCACGGCGGGGCTGACGTACTCTGCCAACGAAACGAAGCTGCAGCGGCTGCCCGTCGGTAACGACACGGTGTGCCGCCCGAACCTTTTCCCGGAGCTCACGGCGTACCCGCGCCCGACCGCGACCGCGGTGTTGGCGCCCAGCGACGCGCAGCGCCAGCTGTGCTTCGAGGACGTGCGTTGCCAGGCGATCGTACTGTTTGCGAACGGCGGCGTGTTCTTTAGCGAGCGCGAGCTGAACTTCCCGTTGGCGGAACTGCGGCGCCTGGACCCCGGGCGGCTGCACCAGCTGGACGAGGACAAGCAGAGCACGCGCTACTTGCACCCCGTGCCGGAACGCGAACTGGCGGCGCGCGGCGACACCGTTGTCACGTCGCTGCAGAGCGCCGTCGTGGGCCTGGACCGAAGGGTCAACCAGGCCTGCAGCCGCTTCCTTGACTGGTCCTGGTCCGGCTGGCGGCCCGCGGCGCTGTCGCGCGCGAGAACAGCACTGCAAGAAAACTGGCGCGCGCTGGCAGACCGTCGGGGCTGCCGGCGGACCCAACGGTACTGCCAGCAGTAGCGGTCGTCATTGACAACAAGAACGAGACCGAGTGGCGGCGGCAGGTGTGCGGCGCGGCAACTGTTTGTCCGGCCACTGCCTGGGTGCCCACGGCCGGCCCGCTTGCCGGCTACGCCGCCGCGAGGCTCGCGGTCGGCTATTATCTGGCGCTGCTGAACCTGACGAAGGCCGCCGGCGCCGCTCCCCCTAGCCAGTGGCTCGTCGAATCTGCGAACGGCAGGTTCTTTTCCTTGCAAGATCACAAGGGCGTGACACAGGACCAAATGGCGATTATCCAGCGAGCGCTGCTGCGCGTGGACCTCGTGCGGGAGGTAGTGCGCGACGCCCTCGTGCTCAGAAACATCTTCGAGGCCCGGCGCGCCACCGGTGCCGCCGAGGCAGTGACGGCGGCGGCACCGGTGGCGCTGCCGGAGGGCTGCGGCGCGGGCCGCGGGCCCTGCGTTTCCGGCGGCGCGTGGCCGGGGGCCGCGGCGGAGCTGGCGCTGCTGGCCCAGGCGCAGGACGACCTGCGGGCGGGGCGTTTGCGGAGCTCGGAGGCGGACCGTTTTAGGGTGGGCGACCACGCCGTGGCGGTAGCCGAGGCGCGGTCGCACACGCTGCTGCGCTACTTCGTGCCGGCCTGGTCCGGGGCGCGTTCTCAAGTGCCGGCGTCGCTGGCAGGTGCGAGTACGACGCGCCGTGGGGAGAGAAAGTGGACCTGACGGGCCACGAGCCGCTGCCGTCTCGCTGCGAAACGCTGTCCATGACGTGGCCCTGGCAGTTTGCGGCGTACTGGAACTGGCGCAACTGGGTAGCGCTTGATGCGTTCTCGCACGGCGCTACTCGTTGGAGTGCAAACGCCGGCAACTGCTCGTCGCTGTCGTTCCCGCTGTGGCGCAACGAGCCGGTGCTGGTGGACGGGCGCTGGCAGGGCTGTTTCGAGCCGCGCTGCCCGCAGCCCGTGCCGTACGACTACGACTGGTACGCACGGTCTACGGTGTCGTGGTCCGTGCCCGACACTACTGTCGCGCCGCGCGACGCGACGGTCGCGCCCTGCGGCTGGGACCGGGGCATCTGCGGCAGCAACGGCCGCTGCCAGTGCAACAGCGGCTTCCGGGTCAAGCCGAACACGGACCCCACGACGCTGGTGTACGATGCCGCCGGCGACCCCAGGGTGGCGCGCGTGCTGCAACAGGACGCGTGCGACATCGACGGGCGCGGCGTGTGCAAGTCCAAGCTCTCTTACGGCAGCGGCGAGGACTGCAGCGGGCGCGGCGTCTGTGTAGCGGACTTCCGCGCGGACGAGAGGGCCGCGACGTGCCGCTGTGGTACCTTCGCACTCACTGGGGGTGCCAAGAAGGACTGCTACTTGTACGAGCAGGGGGACCCGCGCTACTGCGTGGCGCAACCGTCCGCGGGGTTTATAAGCAACGGCTGGACCAGCTCGCCGTACGGCCAGCCCGCCAGCTGCAACATACCTCCCGGGGGCTGCTTCCACAGCCCGACGGACGACTGCAGGCGGGCGGCCGGCGCTACCGTGGAGCGCGGCGAGTGTTTTGGTTGCGATCTGCCCCGTGTCAGCCTGCTCGTGCCCGGCAGCGAGACGTCGGGGGTGTGCTACCAGTCCAGCGGCGGGGGCAGGTGCGGCAAATGCAGCCCCGGCTACTTCGGGCAGTTCTGCGAGTACGTCACGCTGAGCGGGGGTTGCTACGAAAACGGCACCGCCGTCGACAAACAATGTGTGTGGAATTGGTACCTAGGGCAGTACGAGGAGCTCGGCCGCTCGACCATCGATGCCGATCTGTTGGAGTCAAGCAGCCTGTGGCCCAGGCGTGGCTGCACAGGCAAGCCGTGCAGCGGCAGCGGCCGGTGCACGCAGGCGCGCGCCTTCCCGCTGGAGGCGCACGATTTCGACCATCTGCCGGCCCTCGCCCGCTTTTCGTACCGCGTGGACCGTTTCCAGCTCCCGGCCTACCTCAAGCACGCGGCGCGCGAGGAACGGTACGAGGCGGCGATGCGCGCGGCCGCCGACGGCCAGGCCTGCCAGTGCGACGCGGGCTTTGGCGGCAAGTTCTGTCAGGAACGCGTCTGTGCCCCTGTCTGCCACGTGTCCGCTACTTGCTACTACAACAGCGACGGTAAGCAGGCCAAGTGCCTGTGCGCCGTTGACAAGAAGTTCAGGTGCCTGCGCCCGGAGGGCGAGCAGGGCTGCAGCTGCAAACGGCGCGATTTTCCGTTGGACAGATCGTTGCCGGTCCCGACCAAAGAAATCGTCTGCGGCCCGTCTGCGCTGTCGGCCCTGGTCCGCGTCATAGGGGACCAGAAGTTTCCCTGGGCCTGTGCCTGCCAGACGGGGGCCTTCGAGACGGACTCCGGCCTGTGCAAGGCCAAGGTCGTGGCCTTGGTTGACGAGTACGGCACCCCGCCCCAGTAGGGGACGTGCGAGGTGTTTGAGAAAAGAACAAAAAAAGAAGCTTGCACGTTGGTCTGTCGCCGTTACTTTTATTTAAAAAAACAAGCCGGGAGATTTTGGATTCGGTCGAAAGAGGCAGTAGTCCGTCAGATTTTGGCGATTTCCCGGGAAAACAGAATGTCTCCCCGGGAACCAGAGCTTGGGTCAAACCTACTACAAAAAAAGATCCCCGCTATCTATTAGCGGAACGCGTTTTTTTTTGTAGCGGTGTAAAGTGC
>WBZZ01003997.1:0-2500 GCA_019918135.1 Paulinella micropora
TGTGATGTCCTTCACACCGTAACCACCTTGATGGCATAAACGCTGGTCAATAGCTTTCAAATCACCTGGCTGGGGGGTAGCAGATTCTGGTTGAAGACAACCAGGTTCTTCTGAGCCCATGAACTTCATACTATTAACATAATCACTGAATCCCTTAACATTCGCAAAATTTTCATAATCATCTGAACGAATTTCTCGTGCACTCAGCTCTTGCAGACACTGCTGAAACCCATCTGACTTTTCGATGAAAAAGTTTGTTTGGTCGTGAGCAATTAATGTCTTGGGAATTGGCATCGCTTCTGCAGCCATCTTGCCAAATGGTGAATCGATGCTACAACAACCACAAGATGCTAAATCGGCATCACCTGCTAGTTCGCTCTGTGCACGTGCCCCTTGAATCTGTGCTACCTTGCCTGACTGTGATCTTCCCTTTCTACCGTTTCTGGACTGCGGTACTGGATAATACAGATTAACCCCTAACAATGGACCAAACTTTACCTCCCCGTCCGAATGCCATCCCTGATGAGTCGAAGTATCAAACTCAACATCCTCTGAACCTTCAGGGCGGTACAGTTGATGGTGAGTTTTCCACACGAACTTCCACTTATGTTCTGGTGCACACGCATCACTTCCTCTTCCATCCTTGGGGCCCCAATTCGTCAAATGCTGAATACACCCCAGCTTCACTCTGAACCCGGAGGGCACTACAGTGCTGTATTTCTCCCACTCAGTAGCAAGTTGTTCCCCCATTGCGATCAACGTTTCCTGAAGTTCTTTTAACTCAGGCTTATCGGACGTAGGTACAAACCGATCATCATTTAATGCACCATACCCATAAACATCCAACGTAATCTGATTGGATGTGGAACCCAGACTTGGTTCGGTGTTGGTACTAATGATTGTTTGTGCTGTCTGCTGTATCCACATCAACTTCGCCTCATCAACACCAACACCCTCGAATATCTGATACCCATGTCGATAAAGGTGAAAACCTTGTTTTTCCGCTACCGAGACAAAATCTCCCATGTTATATGCTGGATCCCATCGCAGAAAAATTTGATCACCTTTCCACTTAATTTTGTCTTTTGTTTCGGCAGACAAGGTACATGCAAACTGAAATGGAATAACTTTTGTTGACCGATACAGACTATGATTGCCTCCACACTTTTTATCTAGCTCTTGTCTCTTCAAGACAACCAATGCTTCCAACCGCGACCGATGAGTTTCGGTAATTAACTCCCATACAGGAGTGTCAAACAGTACCTGCGTGAAAGCTTCTCCCTTGTGATCGTATATCCTTTTGCACAGATCCCCTGCTAAGCAACTTAAAAGCTCTTCCGGGGGTCTCCAGTCAGGCTGCTGAGCCTCACCTTTAGATTTGTTATCTAAAAATGGGTACCTACATAAGTAAATACATGATTGTAATAGGATATCAAGTACTAAGGGCATATCATAATCCTATGCTAATTATCTATTTACTGACTTAGTTAGCACGGAGACGAGTAACGTCTTTTGGTCGCAAAGCCACGGCTGCGAGATATCTGCACGTTTTGCCTGAGACAAATTGTCAGGGGCACTCCTAGAAGTCCTAGACGATGCGGCTACACACAACAACAACAACAACACACACACACAGACAAACATACGACATATCACCTCCCTTCACTTTCCTTCACATCCCTTGTCTTCACCTTCCCTTCCCTTCCCTTTCCATCCTTCTCTTCGCTTCCCCTCCCCTCCCTTTTCTTAACCATCCCTTCCCTTCCCCTTCCTTCCCTTCTCTTCACCTTCCCTTCCTCCCTCTCCCTTCCCACCGCCTCCCCTTCCCCCTCCCCCCCTTCCCTCCCCCCCCCCCCCCCAACACACACACACACAACACCTTGCCTCCCCTCCAATCTGTTCCCTTGCCCCCCCCCCCCTCCCACCTTTCTTCTGCAGAGCCACTGTGGCAAATGAAGAAGCACTCGTAGACGACGGGGCTACAGACAGACACGCGCGCACACACCCACACACACACACATAGACAAACATACAACCACCCCCCCTCCCCCTTTCCTTTCTCTTAACTATCCCTTCACTTCCCCTTCCTTCCTTTCTCTTCACCTTCCCTTCTCTCCGTCTCTCTTCCCCCCCTCCCCTTGCCCCCACCCCCCCCCCCCCCTCCCCCCTCCCACCTTTCTTCTGCAGAGCCACCGTGGCAAAGGAAGAAGCACTCGTAGACGACGGGGCTACAGACAGACACGCACACACACACACACACATAGACAAACATACAACCACCCCCCCCCCCCTTTCCTTTCTCTTAACTATGCCTTCACTTCCCCTTCCTTCCTTTCTCTTCACCTTCCCTTCCCTCCGTCTCTCATCCCTCCCCCCCCCCCCCTCCCCTTGCCCCCACCCCCCCCTCCCAACACACAAACAACCCCTTGCCTCCCCTCCATTCTGTTCCCTTGGCCCCCCCGCCTCCCACCTTTCTTCTGCATAACTATCTTAGAAAAGG
>WBZZ01003997.1:10000-15000 GCA_019918135.1 Paulinella micropora
AGCAGTGTCCACCAGTCCTTCGCGGCCAGCCATGCAGTGAAAGTAATACCTTCACAACAAGCAAAACGTCGATTTGAAAAGTGACAGAAACATCAAGGAAATGCAAAAGCATTTAACGTTACTCCTGAGGTCGGATTCCCGTCAAGAAGCGGTTGGCAACGTATCCCCCGGCCCGAGGTGAGGGGTCGTAGCTACCAAAGGAGGGAAGCGACTTGCCCGATGCCATCAAAGGCACTCTGCGTCCCTCAAGCTCCTGCTGACCAAGGAGGGCTGAAATCTGGCTGAAGTTCACCTTGCTGCCCTTGGCGCCCGATAACGTCATGAGCGACATACAATTGCCTGGAAAGCTCTTGTACTGTCCATCGGGAAGGCAGGCGTCAATAACTTTGGATGTAACTGAATTCATCGCTGTTTTGACAGCGTCATCTAATCGTTTGTCTTGGCCTGCCAAGCGAAGCTTGGCCTAAAGAAGACGGCGTGCTTGAGTGGATAATGCAGAAGCAAGTGCTCACCTGCAAGGCGGGTTTCAAATCTTCACGACTGGAACTTTTAGCTTCCGAAAACTGTGCAGTTGCATCGATGCCCGCTTGGATGGCGTTAGTGAGCTGTTTTTGGCGGTCGGCATCGGCTTTGGGTACCAGCAACAGATCATCCATGCCACAAGTATGTCCATACCTGGGAACCACAACATGTGGTTGGTATTGTGATGTCCTGCACTTGCCTGTACCCTTGCAAGAAATTGACAAGAAGGCGAGCGATGTAGCTCAACAAATCTTCTGCCACTTTGCCAGCATACCTGCACATGCGAATATATATATATATATATATATATATATATTATATATATATATATATATCAAAGGAACAGCAAATATATTGCGTACAATTCGAAGCATACGTGGACTAATCCCTTGCTTGAGGCTCCTATTTGATTCTTGTCCAATACTCCACTTAGCAATTCTCCTTGTCTGATGAGAACCACCGATTCGTCCAGGATCGAATCCAGTGCATCACGCTTCGAACCCCACACGGATGGTGGAACCTTAGTCTTGCATTGCATTGACAGGGGGGCACGTCCAGCCGTCACAACAGACAGTAGGGCGGTGATGACTTGCTTACCCGACCAGCGCGGGATTGGTTTGAGAATGCACGGTATTGGGGTAGGGAGCAGACGATCCGGCCCAAGACTGTCACCAAATGCTCCGTACCTAACAAATACAAGCTTCATATTGCACGATACGAGAGGGACTTACAAAAGTTGCTGAAATTCATCCAGAGTCAGAAAAAGGTTCTTCTTGGTAAGAAGGATTCCAGCGTCAATACTGTCTTGGATAAGGCCTCGAAGGGGGCCTCCGTCTTTGCAGGAAACATACTGGTTAGCATTGTTGGCGATGTGATAGGCTTCAGCTCGGGCAAGCTCGTTTTGAGGAAAATGCAAATTGATTTCGTCTCCATCGAAGTCGGCGTTGTATGTCTTGCAGTTTGCGTAGTGCATGCGGATCGTCTGATATTGCTTACCTCTCAGTACCTTCACAAAGGAGGCAGAAAAAAAGAGAGACAATCTATATACCAAGTGGAAATGAGCGAGTACCTTTACTCGGTGAGCCATCATAGAAGGCTTGTGAAGAGTAGGCTGGCGGTTCGCAAGCAGAATGTCACCATCCAGCAAGTGCCGATACACAACCTTCACCGTAGGGCCTACCACCAGCCTTTCTCGACCCGCCCGTGTATGTTTGTTGAAGATTGAACATAGTCCACCCGCCGTGCGCATCTAGATGTAAACACGCATTTCAAAACGCATGAACACGATATATCTTACTTTGCGCTCTGACTCGGCGGATAGGAGAGTTTTTGCTAGGGCTACTCGCGCGGCATGACTTCTGAGCTGCAGATTGATGGAGTTTCCGGCTGAGTCCTGAACTGCATTTGCGCCTGGCCACCTGCAATGTAAGCCGCATATGACATAGACAACGAAATGGGGGAGGGGGGGGGTCGCAGACAGAACTGCTGAAAGTGAGAGGGAGGAGGAAACTTGGAAGGGCCGTTGATGACAGCACGCCGCAGCTGGTCTGCGTTGAATGCCGTTACGGGACACGGATACGTCAGCACTTTAGCAAAGCGTTCAGGAATCTGCGAATTGTCAATAAATACATGATTTGACCAATTTTCCGTTCATGAGACAGCGTACAAAGAGAAAAGCATACCCTATCACATGCAAAGAGGAAAGGGATACCCCAATCTCATCCGTCCGAATGTTGGGGTCAGGTGAGATAACTGAGCGTGCAGCAAAGTTCACTCGCTTCCCCATCATGTTCTTGCGGAAAAGGCCTTCCTTTTTCTCAAGTAGCTGCCGAATCCCCTGCGGTGCTTCCCCTTCTTTCTTCGTCCTAAGCAAGCACCAGTAAAGTTAGACGGGAGAAGCCATCTATTTCATGTCCGATTTGGGTACAACAGGGCAAGAGGGCACATAGAAAGGAGCAAACCCCTTCGTAGAATCCATGAGCTGATTGACAGCATTCTGGATCTTGAGCCATGTTTCCACGAACTTCTGGTGACTCAGGTCTACAACAGTCTCTTCACCTTCATTAGCATCCATCTGCTTGAAGGCATGATGTTCCTTGCTGAATTCCTTCAACTGCTCTTGGCTCTTCAAAATTGTCTTGAAGTAGAAGTTCTGGGGATGATCATAAACCATGCCGTTGAGCTTGGCGGGTGGACGAAATCGCGATGGCGACACAGGAATGATCTTCAAGAAGAACATGTTCCAGTCCTGACGTCCCCAGACTTGAGTTGCCACGTTCACCGGACCTCGTGGCTTGACGCCATACAGCAAGTCCATCAATTCAGCTTCCGCCTTCCAAAGTCGTTGCACATAGCGAATCACCTCATTTGGAAGCAGCAGTCGGGAGGAGACATTGTCGTCTCTATCTTTATCAGATTTCGGAATCTGACGCTTCTTTTGTCCAACAGGCAGCGCGCTGCTCTTATCTGGCTGAACATTTTCTTGTTCCAGGGCAGGAGCCTCGGCCTCGGCTTCGCTGCCGCTGTCATCATCCAGCATGTCGACCAACGGCAGACCCACTTCCTCCTCATCCAGCGCACTTTCGCTTTCTTGTTGGTCTTCCGGAATGTCCTGACTGGTGCGCATGATCTCTGGAACTGCTGTACCCTCCGCTTCCATCTGCTTTCTCTGTTTGGTGCCCCACAAAGTGACCCAAAGCTTCAGATTACCATCCTTTCGCAGTTTCACAACAGGACATTTGCAGTTGGGGCAAAATTTGGAAGATTTCGCGGCCCACACTTCTCGCAGTACTTCTGCCCGCTGCTGTAGTGATTGATTGCTGAGCACACAGTAGCCTGATCGATCAATTGTCAACCTGCAATCCTTGTGTATGGACTCCAATGTCTGATGCACCTGCATGTGCTGTGATGTTATTGTTGAACGCTTTCCTTGCTCATCATCGTCCTTTTCCTCGACCTCTTCTTCGTCATCCTCCTCTGCTTCATCGTCTACAAAAGATTCAGCCCCAACTTTTACCAACGTTGCCCTGCGTCCACCTTTCTTCTTTTTTGTCGTATTCTGTGCAAGTTGCAATTCAGTCACTTCGTCGAGGCGGCTCGCTTGGCCAGTGTACAGTAGGAGAAGCTTGACCACAGTCTTTTTGACCTAAAGTCAAACAGAAGGTATCATTCCTTCTCACCTCTGTCTCTCTTCTCTCTCTCTCTCTCTCTCTCCCCTTCAATTAAATATAATAATACACCATCTCGTACCAGACGTGTCCCTCTGCTCTACCTTCTAGCTTCTGCATCGTATAATCGCAAACATTTTACCTGCCATGAGAGTTTCTGGCTACGAATATGGCTGAGAAGGCTTTGCTTGCGCAACACTTTCTGTTTTTGTAGAAAGGAGGCGACGAAGGAAAAAAGACAGGCAGATGAAAAATAAACTCATTTCAGTTGAGGCGAAAAAGGAGGGGTGAAGGAAGTCAACAAAAAGCAAAGGAACTAAACAAGCAACACCTGATTTTGGTGTTAAGGCTTTTTTTTCTTCCTCTGCTTTCGAAATTCGATTCCTGTCTTCTTTTAATTCCAGCTCGCCAAAGACTATCTACATATTTCCATAAGAGATCAGAGAAGAAGGAAAGCGGGAGAGACAGAGAAACAAAAAGAAAAAAAAAAAGCGGGAGAGACAGAGACAGAGAAAGAAAAAGACAAGAAGAAAGCAAGGGGAGACAGAGAGACAGAGAGACAGACAGAGGCAGACAGAGGATCTTCGCGTGCATACCTGAAAGCGAGAAATTCTCAGGTGGTAGCAGGAAAAGCAGGTTTGGCGTAACAGCTTGGAGAGAAGTGGAAAAAGAAGCGGGTGGTAGACAGGAACCGTTAATTTGATATGACCTAAATGACCCGGGCAATCCTTGGCGTTCAAAGCGCACGTTGCACATCTGCAGACCAGCAACGATAGATTGGGTCACCAAAAGTGCGAACAGATAAGAAGCATAATTAAAAAAAGAAAACTGAGAAAGGCCACGAAAGCGAAGACATGCATGTATGAACCGAGACGGACAAAAATTTTCTACATCGGATGTAAAAAGAAATACAAAGCAAGACGGTAAGAAAAAATCTAAACAATCAAGAACAAAGGAAGAGATACAGAAAGGAAATATTAGAATAGAAAAATTAGTGACCAGGTATACAAGACAGAGAGAGTAAGACAAAGGACAAAAATTAAAAGCGGTCAGGATGCTCCAAAAGGACAGCAAGACACTCCACGTCCACCGTGCGAATGCTGTGTTTGAATAACACGACTCTTTCCTCTATCGCTCTGTTCTCTTATTCTTCTTGTTAGGCCCTTATCATTCTCCTCCTTCCCTTGTTCTTGCGAGGTCATCTCTGATCCGGCTTTGAAGAAAATTTTGCCAGCGATGAGAATGTGGAGGCTTAGGCGGTGGCGACCGGCAGAGGGAGGCAGGTAGGAGAGAGTGGAGAGGGTTGAGTGC
>WBZZ01003997.1:20000-32981 GCA_019918135.1 Paulinella micropora
CTGCCAGCGCATGAGGACGTTTTGTGGTAAGTGTCTGGGACGCATCGAAACCCATCACCACCCCTAGATCTCGGAATGTAAATACACCTTTGATCCCACGTGATGTATGTCTTATAAAAAAACAACACAACGACATGGCCTCGGAACCAACGCAACAACATAGCCTCGGAACCCACATCGACATAGCCTCGGAACCCACACAACAACAGAGCCTCGGAACCAACACAACATAGCATCGGAACCAACACAACAACATAGCGTCGGAGCCAACACAACGACATAGCCTCGAAACCAGTGGGAAGAGGCCCAACCACCTCTTCCCGTGGGGTGCCATACTGTGCACCCCTCCATAATAATAATAATAATAATAATAATAATAATAATAATAATAATAATAATATTGCTTCTCTGTCAATGGCTGATGCATTTCTGCACATGCGCCTCCATCGTCTCACCCGTGAGGGGAGTACGAAGAATTGACGATAAGCTCTAATGACACCCCCGCAAGGGCAGTTCCAACACTTCCAGACGGACCGGTATGTTCAATGAAAATACTGGTCCAGACGGACCTGTATGTTCAATGAAAATACTGGTGGCACCGACGGGAATCGAACTGGCGACAGGGCCCAGATGGTAGAACTTGACCACTGGGCCATCACGGTGTCCTAATAATAATAATAATAATAATAATAATAATAATAATAATAATAATAATAATAATAATAATAATAATAGTGCTTCTCTGTCAATGGCTGATGCATTTCTGCACATGCGCCTCCATCGTCTCACCCGTGAGGGGAGTACGAAGAATTGACGATAAGCTCTAATGACACCCCCGCAAGGGCAGTTCCAACACTTCCAGACGGACCGGTATGTTCAATGAAAATACTGGTTCAGACGGAGCGGTATGTTCAATGAAAATACTGGTGGCACCGACGGGAATCGAACTGGCGACAGGGCCCAGATGGTAGAACTTGACCACTGGGCTATCACGGTGTCCACTAATAATAATAATAATAATAATAATAATAATAATAATATGTATGTATGTATGTATCGTCTGCCAATTGCTGAGCCAAAAGGCCATGTGCATCCAGTCCTCCATTCCATAAGGAAAGTCTCCACAACAATCGGTGGAATAAAGGAAATGACTGCATAGAACATTACTCTAGGAGCTTTATACCAATCAGCCCATGGAGAGGACCGATGGCCTATGTACTCCCTAATAATAATAATAATAATAATAATAATAATAATAATAATAATAATAATAATAATAATAATAATAATAATAATAATAATAATAATAGGCTTCCTCAGACTATAGCATCAGATCCAGATCCTGGACATGTGCCTCCATTAATAATAATAATAATAATAATAATAATAATAATAATAATAGTGCTTCTCTGTCAATGGCTGATGCATTTCTGCACATGCGCCTCCATCGTCTCACCCTTGAGGGGAGTACGAAGAATTGACGATAAGCTCTAATGACACCCCCGCAAGGGCAGTTCCAACACTTCCAGACGGGCCGGTATGTTCAATGAAAATACTGGTCCAGAAATAGACCGGTATGTTCAATGAAAATACTGGTGGCACCGACGGGAATCGAACTGGCGACAGGGCCAATAATAATAATAATAATAATAATAATAATAATAATAATAATAGTGCTTCTCTGTCAATGGCTGATGCATTTCTGCACATGCGCCTCCATCGTCTCACCCGTGAGGGGAGTACGAAGAATTGATGATAAGCTCTAATGACACCCCCGCAAGGGCAGTTCCAACACTTCCAGACGGGCCGGTATGTTCAATGAAAATACTGGTCCAGAAATAGACCGGTATGTTCAATGAAAATACTGGTGGCACCGACAGGAATCGAACTGGCGACAGGGCCCAGATGGTAGAACTTGACCACTGGGCTATCACGGTGTCCTAATAATAATAATAATAATAATAATAATAATAATAATAATAATAATAATAATAGTGCTTCTCTGTCAATGGCTGATGCATTTCTGCACATGCGCCTCCATCGTCTCACCCGTGAGGGGAGTACGAAGAATTGACGATAAGCTCTAATGACACCCCCGCAAGGGCAGTTCCAACACTTCCAGACGGACCGGTATGTTCAATGAAAATACTGGTCCAGACGGATCGGTATGTTCAATGAAAATACTGGTGGCACCGACGGGAATCGAACTGGCGACAGGGCCCAGATGGTAGAACTTGACCACTGGGCTATCACGGTGTCCAAATAATAATAATAATAATAATAATAATAATGTATCTCCTGCCAATTGCTGAGGCAAAAGGCCATGTGCATCCAGTCCTCCATTCCATAAGGAAAGTCTCCACACCAATCGGTGTAAAAAAGGAAGTGACGGCATAGAACATTACTCTAGGAGCTTTATACCAATCAGCCCATGGAAAGGGACCGAAGGCCTATGTACTCCCTCGATAATAATAATAATAATAATAATAATAATAATAATAATAATAATAATAATAATAGTGCTTCTCTGTCAATAGCTGATGCATTTCTGCACATGCGCCTCCATCGTCTCACCCGTGAGGGGAGTACGAAGAATTGACGATAAGCTCTAATGACACCCCCGCAAGGGCAGTTCCAACACTTCCAGACGGGCCGGTATGTTCAATGAAAATACTGGTCCAGAAATAGACCGGTATGTTCAATGAAAATACTGGTGGCACCGACGGGAATCGAACTGGCGACAGGGCCCAGATGGTATAACTTGACCACTGGGCTATCACGGTCTCCAAAATAATAATAATAATAATAATAATAATAATAATAATAATAATAATAATAATAATAATAATAATAATAATAATAATAATAATAATAATAATAATAATAATAATAATAATAATAATAATAATAATAATAATAATAATAATAATAGGCTTCCTCAGACTATAGCATCAGATCCAGATCCTGGACATGTGCCTCCATTGGGTCACCGGGGTCAGCCGATCCCAACGCATTGTCAGAACACCAAACAGACATAGCAGCAACAGCAACAGCAGGGGCAGATGGGGGCTGTGAAGTGCATGAAGAGCTAGATGCGAGGGTGTTAGCTGAAGAGAAGAACTCCGAGACACTACGCTGCGCTCCCGAACCCCTCTCTCTAGCCAGGACGTCCACTCTGCGCGGACGGCCGCGCCGCGCAACATCAACGTCACTTGGGGGAGAGGGTGGGACAGAAGCTGATGGAACCTCAGTGAGGTCAATCACCTCCTCGCCCCCATCCTCCACCCCAAGCTCCTCCCTTTTACCCTCCCTAGCAGACCAACACTCAGACACATATGATCCAAACAACACATCCAACTTTGGAGGGGGACGCAACGCTGTAACCCCTAACAACGCAGCAAGCCTAAAGTTACTGCGGAAGCGCGACTTCCCCTGAAACAACTGACAAAACAATCGTGATTGATCCACAGGCGACATATCATCCCAACCCTGCCGCACAGAGCCCTCCCGCTCCCGCCCAAGCAACACTTCCTCCACCACAACCTCACCGCCTACGACCTCACCACCCTCCTCACTCCCTCCATCCCCCTCAGCAGCCCCCACAGCCATGCCACCGAGCCTCTGCATACTCAGCAACAGCTGCTTACGTCTCCCCTCATGCATGGGGCAATCCCATAAGAAGTGCGCGAGGGACTCATTGACATCATCATGACAACAGAAGCAGCGAGGGGACATGCCACTGACCAACTTGCTGCGGTACAACCGAAGGCGGTTGTTGCAGCTGAGCAACCTTCTCCGAAGCAGATTATAATGCGCATCATCAAGGGCTACCCATCTTGGGAACTCCTTAGTTCCAAAGACTTGTCTTAGGATGACTCGCAGGCCATCAGTAAGATCGCTGCCTGCCTCTCGCCTGTCCCACATCAGTTGCTGCACCATCTTGACGTCCTGCTGAAGGGCCCACTTGTCCACAGTCGAACACCAACCCTCGAGGTCCTTCTCTGAGCTATTTAGGAGCTCCTGAAGCCCTTGTTGTAGATCCATTGAGTCCCTGATAGCGCCTTCGGCCTCCGCAGTCCAATCGGATTTGACTTGAGATGCGATGACAGGAAATCGCTTCTCCGGTAGAACACGCAGCCGTCCATAGAACTTCAGTTGCGCCGCCCGCCGCAAACGCTCCGCACTCAAAGAGCGCGCCAGAAAGAGTGTAATCCACTTGCTTGTCTTAGGGCTGATGCCGAGAATCATCCTCATGGGGCGCAGCATTGCTGCCTCCAGCTTGGTGAGCTGCGATACGGGGGCACGCCAGACATCGAAGGCGTACTTCAGCTTGGCCCCCACAAGTTGATTCCAGCACATGAGACGATACCTAGCTTGTATCTCACCTGCACACCACAAAGAGTACCAACCTGCGGTGGCGACTTCAGTGACACGCGTAGCCCGCAGGGCCTGCTCCTTCCACTTCAGGTCGTCGGTGATAACCACTCCCAGGTACTTGTACTGACTGGTGACACAAAGCTTCTGGCCGCGAAACCACACCACGGGCTCACCTCGCTCCCTGATACTTGGTCGTTTTGCCTTGCTCGACGTGTAAATGGGCATGATTTCCGTCTTGCCGGGCTTCAAGTTGACTTCCAGCCGGTAATCTTCCGCGAACTTGGCCACAACATTGACCATCTTCTGGAGCTCGGTGCGACTGTGAGCGATGAGGGCCACGTCGTCCGCGTATAGAAGTGCCTTGATGTCGTTCAGCCGCTTCACATCCGTGATCTTGAGGGCACTCGCCAGCCGATCACACAGCTCATCCATAAAGACGTTGAAGAGTGTGGGAGAGAGAGGGGACCCCTGTTGGACGCCTACACCCTCCAGTACTTCGGGGGTGAGTGCTCCATCAACTAGCACTTGCGACGAAGTCTGCTCGTAGCACCTGCGTAGCGTGCGCCAGAACTTGCCCCTTACACCCAGCTTCCAGAGCCTCTCAAATAGGCCATCTCTCCAAACAGACGGGAAAGCCTTGCGTAGATCGATGAACAGGACATACGACTCCCGCTTCTGCTGCTGACGCCCCTTCAACCTCTGCCAAAGGGTAAAGACCTGATCCGTAGTGCGACGCCCCGGGCGGAAGCCTCCCTGCTCTGGACGTAGCTTATCCGGGCCATCCACGAAGAGCGTTAGACGAGTAGCTAATAAGGACAGATACAGCTTACCAAGGCAACTAATAATCGAGATATCCCTCCAGTTGTCAGGATCCGTAGGATCCCCACCCTTGGGGATATTGACGATGATTCCCTTGCCCCAAGCTTTTGGAGTCCTCTCGGGTTCTCGAATCCAGTTGAAGTACTGCGTTAAGTAGCCATTGATGTAGGCGCCGCCATACTTGAGCATCTCGTTCTTCACTTTGTCCTCGCCACAAGCTTTGTGGTTATTCAGGGCACGTTGCCTTGCAAGGACCTCCTCTTGCGTGAACGGCTTGTCCAGCTCTTCGCAAGTGTCTTCACCTACTTCGTGCTCCTTCATAGCCCGGGCCACCTCATCTCTGAAGCGATCGTTCCAGTGGAACTGCCGCTTAGCTTCTGCTTCCTCCCACTCCAGCGAGCCTGCTTCTGCACAGCACGCCACCACAACAGCCGCACTTGCCGGATTTTCCCGTGGCTTCACCGAATTTTTCCGAAATTCCTCCCACCGAGCGACCTTTTCCGGCAGCGTACACGCCAGTGAGCCATCCTCCCTTTGCACCGGCGCGGAGACCTTCGTTCTGCGTGCCCCGCCAAGCCGCTTCGCGAGTAGCCAAAAGCGCTTTGAGGATTGCTCGCGTTGACATTTGACCGCTTCTTCCTGCACTTGCTTGAAGGAGGCGGACTTCTTGGCCCGAGTTGCCTTCCGAATTTGCTTGCGGAGCCGTAGCCAATTCAGACGGGCTTCCGCATTCGATTCATCCCTCCTGTATGCTGCGTAGGCCTCCCGGCGCTGCTGAATGAGCTCCTTTAGCTCCCCGTCGAACCAATTGTTGGTGAAACGGGGTCGTATACATCTGGAGCCAAGGACCCGGTGCGCCGCCATACGGAAGGACTGCGCCACTCGCTCGGTGACGTCATCTACCACCCGTTGGCTGTCGGCACCACCCGATAGGTCAAGCTCAGGCAGCTGATGCACTCCAAGCTTCTGTAGGCAATGCTGGAATACGTCATCGAACTTGTCGCGTAGATAATCCAGCGCTTGCTTCGCAGCGTGATCATTACCCGAGACACCAGCACCAATAAGCTTATCAACACGAAAGGACCTGTAAGGTTTCGCAGCCCGCTTTGGCCGGCGCTGGCCGCTCCACGTCAGTTCGGCCCATACTGCCTTGTGGTCCGTATCAAGATCATCTTCGCATACTCCGAACTTTGCTCCAGATGCCAAGCCAGGCGACGCGCAGATGTAATCGAGGAGGTGCTTGCCTGTGCCCATGCCGCGCTGCTCACGCCGGGACCACCAGTAGGACCCTTCCACTGGGCACGAGAAGCCGCTCAGATTTCGCAGGCCCGAAGCGACGAGGACAGCCGCGAGTCTCTTGCCGTTCTCCGAACGTACCGGTGCTCCCTTATCATCGACCTCCCCGTGCTGACCGACGATGCCCTCCTCTTTTCGGCTGCATGCCGGCCCGAGCTTCGCGTTGGCATCCGCCACCGTGACCACAAGACCTTTGGCTCCAAAAAAAGCTATAGCTGCCTGCCAGGCCGCATACGCCTCTGACGACTCTTCTTCCTGCGTTTCCTGGGGAAAGTAGCCGTTGCCCACATAGATATCCTGAGCGCCGGTAACACCCGAGGCGATACGCAGCCACACTTGCTGCCGGTGGTCGACGGGGGCTGACACCAGGTTGCAATACGGACCAAGGAAGTTAGCCACCGCGAATAGAACCCCACCCTTGCAGCGATTTTTCTCGCTGACCTCCGCAGGTTTTCCAAAAATCCGGAATCCATCCAGGCTGCATTTGGAAAGTTGCTTCTTGCCCATGCGGTGCTCCTGAGCCCCGATGACTAGCCAGCCCTCGTGCTTGTAGAATGATGCCCATTCCGCCGTGCCTACGTTGTCGTATCCCGTTTTACCCTGCCAGTTGTGACTCGCGACGAGTAGCTTGAAGCCGGTATCGAACTGCTTGGAGCGGTGCTTCTTGGCTCGTTTCCGGACCCGACGGCCGCGCTTGGCTTCCGCCCTCGTGCTGCCCCCCTCTGCAGGTGCTTGCGCAGGTTGGTCCCCCACTGCACTGGCCGCCGAATGCAGGGGCACCACATGCACATCAGCACACTCAGACACACACTTAGGTGCATCGGCAGCCAATTCCGAAGACACCACCTGCACATCATCGACACATTCTTCATGCAGAGGCAAGACGCGATATCCCGTCGCAGCTTCCTCCTTCCGGACCGCCGCTTCCCCACGCAGATGGATGCGAATAAGCCTTCGGACACGTTCCCTGTCCCTGAACCTGCGCCCAAGGGCCACATTGACCCCTCTGCCGAAGAATTTGAGATGTTTGAGTTGCTGCAACGCCGTCTGCCTGCTGTCATCGTCCTCGTAGACCAGCTCCAGGTGACGAAACATTCGCTGGCCTTGCCACTCCATTACCGGGACCACCAGACCAAGACCGCTCATTTTGGAGGCGATCTCCTGTAGATTGGCGCGTTCTGAAAGCCCCCAGACAATCAGATTACGCCCGTCCTTGTCGTACCGATCTACCCGCCGGTACCGTCGAGGCGGCGGTGCCATCTGCCACATAGCGCCGCTCGCCTTATGTTGAAGCGCCGACCCGTGTGCCAGGTTTGGGGAGGAAGGATGAGGCGCAGCTAAGATAGCCTCTCCACGTGGTTCAGGAATTCCGTCATATACGCGAGCCCTCATCCTCCCATCCTGGGACATCGGGCCAGAGCCCGTCGAAGAGGCATTCCCACGGGGATTGTCCAGGTCTTCGGCGATTCTACCTTGTCCCATAAGGGCCACAGTGGTAGCTCCGTGCTTCGCGTATTTGTAATCCATTGAGAGTAGTAGACGGCCAATGTCGCTGGCCATCACCGCCGCGCCTCTTTACGCCGAGGAAAGCGCCCGTCCATGCAAATAGCATCGGCGGTATCTGCAACACACACTACACGCATTTCCGCCGGTGTCACTGGACGCTGCCGCGTCGCTTCGTGCCCTTCGGCGCCCGCCAGCACCCCCAGCGTCGCCAGAACCTGCCTCACGCACTACACACACTCTCCATCGCATCGCCAACGCCTCTACTCTCATGCCTTATGGACTTTCAGCTGCTCCTAACAATACACATCATGAGGTACGGGTGTCCCCGAGTGGGCCAGATCGGACGGCGTGCCGCTGAAACTCCTTCCCCCACGTGGGTATAGAAGGCGCGAACCTAGCGGTACCTATAGGGTCTTACAGACAAGTATAGTAATCCCAGCAGAAGCTGCTCAGTTAGAAATGCAACGTTGGAGGGTGTGAATGCAGGGGCAAGGCACGGCAACGCAGCAAGGCATGGCAAGGCATTGGGACCGACTGAAGCCCCTCTCCAACGTGCGCTCATCATGTGTTCCAGTTAGGCAAACCCGAAGAAGCGAAGATAGGGAGGAGACAAAACCCAGATAGGATGAAGATAGGATTAACATGAAGCCGAAATGGAGCCGAGTTGGAACAGGTCAACTCAGCCCCATCTCGGCTCAATGTGAATCCTATCTTCAACCCATCTCGGTACTGTTTCCTCCGAATGCTCACCTCAATAAGATCACCAAACCGGAACTGGAAGCACCCAGGCATTTACTCGGCAGGAAATTCGGCGAAAATGGGCTAACCAGGAAACCAGACCCAAACCAACAGCCAAGAAAAACGAGCCAACCAACAATCCAACAGACAACCCCACAACCTGCCTGGCCGAACCCCTACCGAGTAAATGCCCAGTTGAGAGTTGCGCATATCCCGGTGACCGCCCTCCCCAAGCGGTCACCTTCGTGGGGAGAGGCCCAACCACCTCCTCTTCCCATGGAGTGCCATCTTCTGCACCCCTCCAGAATAATAATAATAATAATAATAATAATAATAATAATAGTGCTTCTCTGTCAATGGCTGATGCATTTCTGCACATGCGCCTCCATCGTCTCACCCGTGAGGGGAGTACGAAGAATTGACGATAAGCTCTCAATGACACCCCCGCAAGGGCAGTTCCAACACTTCCAGACGGACCGGTATGTTCAATGAAAATACTGGTCCAGACGGACGGTATGTTCAATGAAAATACTGGTGGCACCGACGGGAATCGAACTGGCGACAGGGCCCAGATGGTAGAACTTGACCACTGGGCTATCACGGTGTCCATAATAATAATAATAATAATAATAATAATAAAATAATAATAATAATAGGCTTCCTCAGACTATAGCATCAGATCCAGATCCTGGACATGTGCCTCCATTGGGTCACCGGGGTCAGCCGATCCCAACGCATTGTCAGAACACCAAACAGACATAGCAGCAACAGCAACAGCAGGGGCAGATGGGGGCTGTGAAGTGCATGAAGAGCTAGATGCGAGGGTGTTAGCTGAAGAGAAGAACTCCGAGACACTACGCTGCGCTCCCGAACCCCTCTCTCTAGCCAGGACGTCCACACTGCGCGGACGGCCGCGCCGCGCAACATCAACGTCACTTGGGGGAGAGGGTGGGACAGAAGCTGATGGAACCTCAGTGAGGTCAATCACCTCCTCGCCCCCATCCTCCACCCCAAGCTCCTCCCTTTTACCCTCCCTAGCAGACCAACACTCAGACACATATGATCCAAACAACACATCCAACTTTGGAGGGGGACGCAACGCTGTAACCCCTAACAACGCAGCAAGCCTAAAGTTACTGCGGAAGCGCGACTTCCCCTGAAAAAACTTACAAAACAATCGTGATTGATCCACAGGCGACATATCATCCCAACCCTGCCGCACAGAGCCCTCCCGCTCCCGCCCAAGCAACACATCCTCCACCACAACCTCACCGCCTACGACCTCACCACCCTCCTCACTCCCTCCATCCCCCTCAGCAGCCCCCACAGCCATGCCACCGAGCCTCTGCATACTCAGCAACAGCTGCTTACGTCTCCCCTCATGCATGGGGCAATCCCATAAGAAGTGCGCAAGGGACTCATTGACATCATCATGACAACAGAAGCAGCGAGGGGACATGCCACTGACCAACTTGCTGCGGTACAACCGAAGGCGGTTGTTGCAGCTGAGCAACCTTCTCCGAAGCAGATTATAATGCGCATCATCAAGGGCTACCCATCTTGGGAACTCCTTAGTTCCAAAGACTTGTCTTAGGATGACTCGCAGGCCATCAGTAAGATCGCTGCCTGCCTCTCGCTTGTCCCACATCAGTTGCTGCACCATCTTGACGTCCTGCTGAAGGGCCCACTTGTCCACAGTCGAACTCCAACCCTCGAGGTCCTTCTCTGAGCTATTTAGGAGCTCCTGAAGCCCTTGTTGTAGATCCATTGAGTCCCTGATAGCGCCTTCGGCCTCCGCAGTCCAGTCGGATTTGACTTGAGATGCGATGACAGGAAATCGCTTCTCCGGTAGAACACGCAGCCGTCCATAGAACTTCAGTTGCGCCGCCCGCCGCAAACGCTCCGCACTCAAAGAGCGCGCCAGAAAGAGTGTAATCCACTTGCTTGTCTTAGGGCTGATGCCGAGAATCATCCTCATGGGGCGCAGCATTGCTGCCTCCAGCTTGGTGAGCTGCGATACGGGGGCACGCCAGACATCGAAGGCGTACTTCAGCTTGGCCCCCACAAGTTGATTCCAGCACATGAGACGATACCTAGCTTGTATCTCACCTGCACACCACAAAGAGTACCAACCTGCGGTGGCGACTTCAGTGACACGCGTAGCCCGCAGGGCCTGCTCCTTCCACTTCAGGTCGTCGGTGATAACCACTCCCAGGTACTTGTACTGACTGGTGACACAAAGCTTCTGGCCGCGAAACCACACCACGGGCTCACCTCGCTCCCTGATACTTGGTCGTTTCGCCTTGCTCGACGTGTAAATGGGCATGATTTCCGTCTTGCCGGGCTTCAAGTTGACTTCCAGCCGGTAATCTTCCGCGAACTTGGCCACAACATTGACCATCTTCTGGAGCTCGGTGCGACTGTGAGCGATGAGGGCCACGTCGTCCGCGTATAGAAGTGCCTTGATGTCGTTCAGCCGCTTCACATCCGTGATCTTGAGGGCACTCGCCAGCCGATCACACAGCTCATCCATAAAGACGTTGAAGAGTGTGGGAGAGAGAGGGGACCCCTGTTGGACGCCTACACCCTCCAGTACTTCGGGGGTGAGTGCTCCATCAACTAGCACTTGCGACGAAGTCTGCTCGTAGCACCTGCGTAGCGTGCGCCAGAACTTGCCCCTTACACCCAGCTTCCAGAGCCTCTCAAATAGGCCATCTCTCCAAACAGACGGGAAAGCCTTGCGTAGATCGACGAACAGGACATACGACTCCCGCTTCTGCTGCTGACGCCCCTTCAACCTCTGCCAAAGGGTAAAGACCTGATCCGTAGTGCGACGCCCCGGGCGGAAGCCTCCCTGCTCTGGACGTAGCTTATCCGGGCCATCCACGAAGAGCGTTAGACGAGTAGCTAATAAGGACAGATACAGCTTACCAAGGCAACTAATAATCGAGATATCCCTCCAGTTGTCAGGATCCGTAGGATCCCCACCCTTGGGGATATTGACGATGATTCCCTTGCCCCAAGCTTTTGGAGTCCTCTCGGCTTCTCGAATCCAGTTGAAGTACTGCGTTAAGTAGCCATTGATGTAGGCGCCGCCATACTTGAGCATCTCGTTCTTCACTTTGTCCTCGCCACAAGCTTTGTGGTTATTCAGGGCACGTTGCCTTGCAAGGACCTCCTCTTGCGTGAACGGCTTGTCCAGCTCTTCGCAAGTGTCTTCACCTACTTCGTGCTCCTTCATAGCCCGGGCCACCTCATCTCTGAAGCGATCGTTCCAGTGGAACTGCCGCTTAGCTTCGGCTTCCTCCCACTCCAGCGAGCCTGCTTCTGCACAGCACTCCACCACAACAGCCGCACTTGCCGGATTTTCCCGTGGCTTCACCGAATTTTTCCGAAATTCCTCCCACCGAGCGACCTTTTCCGGCAGCGTACACGCCAGTGAGCCATCCTCCCTTTGCACCGGCGCGGAGACCTTCGTTCTGCGTGCCCCGCCAAGCCGCTTCGCGAGTAGCCAAAAGCGCTTTGAGGATTGCTCGCGTTGACATTTGACCGCTTCTTCCTGCACTTGCTTGAAGGAGGCGGACTTCTTGGCCCGAGTTGCCTTCCGAATTTGCTTGCGGAGCCGTAGCCAATTCAGACGGGCTTCCGCATTCGATTCATCCCTCCTGTATGCTGCGTAGGCCTCCCGGCGCTGCTGAATGAGCTCCTTTAGCTCCCCGTCGAACCAATTGTTGGTGAAACGGGGTCGTATACATCTGGAGCCAAGGACCCGGTGCGCCGCCATTCGGAAGGACTGCGCCACTCGCTCGGTGACGTCATCTACCACCCGTTGGCTGTCGGCACCACCCGATAGGTCAAGCTCAGGCAGCTGATGCACTCCAAGCTTCTGTAGGCAATGCTGGAATACGTCATCGAACTTGTCGCGTAGATAATCCAGCGCTTGCTTCGCAGCGTGATCATTACCCGAGACACCAGCACCAATAAGCTTATCAACACGAAAGGACCTGTAAGGTTTCGCAGCCCGCTTTGGCGGCGCTGGCCGCTCCACGTCAGTTCGGCCCATACTGCCTTGTGGTCCGTATCAAGATCATCTTCGCATACTCCGAACTTTGCTCCAGATGCCAAGCCAGGCGACGCGCAGATGTAATCGAGGAGGTGCTTGCCTGTGCCCATGCCGCGCTGCTCACGCCGGGACCACCACGTAGGACCCTTCCAACTGGGCACGAGAAGGCCGCTCAGATTTCG
>WBZZ01003998.1:0-25000 GCA_019918135.1 Paulinella micropora
CTTCTTCCTGCGTTTCCTGGGGAAAGTAGCCGTTGCCCACATAGATATCCTGAGCGCCGGTAACACCCGAGGCGATACGCAGCCACACTTGCTGCCGGTGGTCGACGGGGGCTGACACCAGGTTGCAATACGGACCAAGGAAGTTAGCCACCGCGAATAAAACCCCACCCTTGCAGCGATTTTTCTCGCTGACCTCCGCAGGTTTTCCAAAAATCCGGAATCCATCCAGGCTGCATTTGGAAAGTTGCTTCTTGCCCATGCGGTGCTCCTGAGCCCCGATGACTAGCCAGCCCTCGTGCTTGTAAAATGATGCCCATTCCGCCGTGCCTACGTTGTCGTATCCCGTTTTACCCTGCCAGTTGTGACTCGCGACGAGTAGCTTGAAGCCGGTATCGAACTGCTTGGAGCGGTGCTTCTTGGCTCGTTTCCGGACCCGACGGCCGCGCTTGGCTTCCGCCCTCGTGCTGCCCCCCTCTGCAGGTGCTTGCGCAGGTTGGTCCCCCACTGCACTGGCCGCCGAATGCAGGGGCACCACATGCACATCAGCACACTCAGACACACACTTAGGTGCATCGGCAGCCAATTCCGAAGACACCACCTGCACATCATCGACACATTCTTCATGCAGAGGCAAGACGCGATATCCCGTCGCAGCTTCCTCCTTCCGGACCGCCGCTTCCCCACGCAGATGGATGCGAATAAGCCTTCGGACACGTTCCCTGTCCCTGAACCTGCGCCCAAGGGCCACATTGACCCCTCTGCCGAAGAATTTGAGATGTTTGAGTTGCTGCAACGCCGTCTGCCTGCTGTCATCGTCCTCGTAGACCAGCTCCAGGTGACGAGACATTCGCTGCCTTGCCACTCCATTACCGGGACCACCAGACCAAGACCGCTCATTTTGGAGGCGATCTCCTGTAGATTGGCGCGTTCTGAGAGCTCCCAGACAATCAGATTACGCCCGTCCTTGTCGTACCGATCTACCCGCCGGTACCGTCGAGGCGGCGGTGCCATCTGCCATATAGCGCCGCTCGCCTTATGTTGAAGCGCCGACCCGTGTGCCAGGTTTGGGGAGGAAGGATGAGGCGCAGCTAAGATAGCCTCTCCACGTGGTTCAGGAATTCCGTCATATACGCGAGCCCTCATCCTCCCATCCTGGGACATCGGGCCAGAGCCCGTCGAAGAGGCATTCCCACGGGGATTGTCCAGGTCTTCGGCGATTCTACCTTGTCCCATAAGGGCCACAGTGGTAGCTCCGTGCTTCGCGTATTTGTAATCCATTGAGAGTAGTAGACGGCCAATGTCGCTGGCCATCACCGCCGCGCCTCTTTACGCCGAGGAAAGCGCCCGTCCATGCAAATAGCATCGGCGGTATCTGCAACACACACTACACGCATTTCCGCCGGTGTCACTGGACGCTGCCGCGTCGCTTCGTGCCCTTCGGCGCCCGCCAGCACCCCCAGCGTCGCCAGAACCTGCCTCACGCACTACACACACTCTCCATCGCATCGCCAACGCCTCTACTCTCATGCCTTATGGACTTTCAGCTGCTCCTAACAATACACATCATGAGGTACGGGTGTCCCCGAGTGGAGCCAGATCGGACGGCGTGCCGCTGAAACTCCTTCCCCCACGTGGGTATAGAAGGCGCGAACCTAGCGGTACCTATAGGGTCTTACAGACAAGTATAGTAATCCCAGCCGAAGCTGCTCAGTTAGAAATGCAACGGTGGAGGGTGTGAATGCATGGGGCAAGGCACGGCAACGCAGCAAGGCACTGGCAAGGCATTGGGACCGACTGAAGCCCCTCTCCAACGTGCGCTCATCATGTGTTCCAGTTAGGCAACCCCGAAGAAGCGAAGATAGGGAGGAGACAAAACCCAGATAGGATGAAGATAGGATTAACATGAAGCCGAAATGGAGCCGAGTTGGAACAGGTCAACTCAGCCCCATCTCGGCTCAATGTGAATCCTATCTTCAACCCATCTCGGTACTGTTTCCTCCGAATGCTCACCTCAACAAGATCACCAAACCGGAACTGGAAGCCCCCAGGCATTTACTCGGCAGGAAATTCGGCGAAAATGGGCTAACCAGGAAACCAGACCCAAACCAACAGCCAAGAAAAACGAGCCAACCAACAATCCAACAGACAACCCCACAACCTGCCTGGCCGAACCCCTACCGAGTAAATGCCCAGTTGAGAGTTGCGCATATCCCGGTGACCGCCCTCCCCAAGCGGTCACCTTCGTGGGGAGAGTCCTCTTCCCATGGAGTGCCATCTTGTGCACCCCTCCAGAATAATAATAATAATAATGATAATAATAATAATAATAATAATAATAATAATAATAATAATAATAATAATAATAGTGCTTCTCTGTCAATGGCTGATGCATTTCTGCACATGCGCCTCCATCGTCTCACCCGTGAGGGGAGTACAAAGAATTGACGATAAGCTCTAATGACACCCCCGCAAGGGCAGTTCCAACACATCCAGACGGGCCGGTATGTTCAATGAAAATACTGGTCCAGACGGATCGGTATGTTCAATGAAAATACTGGTGGCACCGACGGGAATCGAACTGGCGACAGGGCCCAGATGGTAGAACTTGACCACTGGGCTATCACGGTGTCCAAAATAATAATAATAATAATAATAATAATAATAATAATAATAATAATAATAATAATAATAATAATAATAATAATAATAATAATAATACTATATCTGATGCGTACTGATGCAGCTAATGGCATATCCTCAACGGACATAAGCCTTCAATACCCTTGTTCGAGGTCCTCCACCCCCCCGTGTCAGTCTCTCGCCTGATGATCGGGGCCACCGATGGAGCTCCTGAGGGCAAGACTGCACTAAGCCGAGGTTATTCCGCAGTCCCAGCAACCTCTTGCAAGACGTCACCGAATGTGCAAGTGCATACACCAAGCGCGGTTGCTAGAGCTGCCTCGAAACCCCACCCATAACAATCTGGTGTCTGCTGGGTCCTGGGCTATCAACCAGCATATGCGGAGTTTAAGATCTTTTACGCGCGCAACGACCCTCCTCCCCAGCATCTACCACCAAAGGGTTATGAGTTGGCGTCACAGTTTAACGCCTTGAGGCCATTGGGCTGGAACTCTGTTTAGCAAGTGTGACTAGGTTTTTTCATCGGGATTTCCCTCAAATATGTCACAGTCAACACTCCAAAATAATAATAATAATAATAATAGTGCTTCTCTGTCAATGGCTGATGCATTTCTGCACATGCGCCTCCATCGTCTCACCCGTGAGGGGAGTACGAAGAATTGACGATAAGCTCTAATGACACCCCCGCAAGGGCAGTTCCAACACTTCCAGACGGGCCGGTATGTTCAATGAAAATACTGGTCCAGACGGATCGGTATGTTCAATGAAAATACTGGTGGCACCGACGGGAATCGAACTGGCGACAGGGCCCAGATGGTAGAACTTGACCACTGGGCTATCACGGTGTCCAAATAATAATAATAATAATGATAATAATAATAATAGTGCTTCTCTGTCAATGGCTGATGCATTTCTGCACATGCGCCTCCATCGTCTCACCCGTGAGGGGAGTACGAAGAATTGACGATAAGCTCTAATGACACCCCCGCAAGGGCAGTTCCAACACTTCCAGACGGGCCGGTATGTTCAATGAAAATACTGGTCCAGAAATAGACCGGTATGTTCAATGAAAATACTGGTGGCACCGACGGGAATCGAACTGGCGACAGGGCCCAGATGGTAGAACTTGACCACTGGGCTATCACGGTGTCCAAAATAATAATCATAATAATAATAATAATAATACTATATCTGAGGCGTACTGATGCAGCTAATGGCATATCCTCAACGGACATAAGCCTCCAATACCCTTGTTCGAGGTCCTCCACCCCCCCGTGTCAGTCTCTCGCCTGATGATCGGGGCCACCGATGGAGCTCCTGAGGGCAAGACTGCACTAAGCCGAGGTTATTCCGCAGTCCCAGCAACCTCTTGCAAGACGTCACCGAATGTGCAAGTGCATACACCAAGCGCGGTTGCTAGAGCTGCCTCGAAACCCCACCCATAACAATCTGGTGTCTGCTGGGTCCTGGGCTATCAACCAGCATATGCGGAGTTTAAGATCTTTTACGCGCGCAACGACCCTCCTCCCCAGCATCTACCACCAAAGGGTTATGAGTTGGCGTCACAGTTTAACGCCTTGAGGCCATTGGGCTGGAACTCTGTTTAGCAAGTGTGACTAGGTTTTTTCATCGGGATTTCCCTCAAATATGTCACAGTCAACACTCCAAAATAATAATAATAATAATAATAGTGCTTCTCTGTCAATGGCTGATGCATTTCTGCACATGCGCCTCCATCGTCTCACCCGTGAGGGGAGTACGAAGAATTGACGATAAGCTCTAATGACACCCCCGCAAGGGCAGTTCCAACACTTCCAGACGGGCCGGTATGTTCAATGAAAATACTGGTCCAGACGGATCGGTATGTTCAATGAAAATACTGGTGGCACCGACGGGAATCGAACTGGCGACAGGGCCCAGATGGTAGAACTTGACCACTGGGCTATCACGGTGTCCAAATAATAATAATAATAATGATAATAATAATAATAGTGCTTCTCTGTCAATGGCTGATGCATTTCTGCACATGCGCCTCCATCGTCTCACCCGTGAGGGGAGTACGAAGAATTGACGATAAGCTCTAATGACACCCCCGCAAGGGCAGTTCCAACACTTCCAGACGGGCCGGTATGTTCAATGAAAATACTGGTCCAGAAATAGACCGGTATGTTCAATGAAAATACTGGTGGCACCGACGGGAATCGAACTGGCGACAGGGCCCAGATGGTAGAACTTGACCACTGGGCTATCACGGTGTCCAAAATAATAATCATAATAATAATAATAATAATAATAATACTATATCTGATGCGTACTGATGCAGCTAATGGCATATCCTCAACGGACATAAGCCTCCAATACCCTTGTTCGAGGTCCTCCACCCCCCCGTGTCAGTCTCTCGCCTGATGATCGGGGCCACCGATGGAGCTCCTGAGGGCAAGACTGCACTAAGCCGAGGTTATTCCGCAGTCCCAGCAACCTCTTGCAAGACGTCACCGAATGTGCAAGTGCATACACCAAGCGCGGTTGCTAGAGCTGCCTCGAAACCCCACCCATAACAATCTGGTGTCTGCTGGGTCCTGGGCTATCAACCAGCATATGCGGAGTTTAAGATCTTTTACGCGCGCAACGACCCTCCTCCCCAGCATCTACCACCAAAAGGTTATGAGTTGGCGTCACAGTTTAACGCCTTGAGGCCATTGGGCTGAATAATAATAATAATAATAATAATAATAATAATAATAATAATAATAATAATAATAATAATAATAATAATAATAATAATAATAATAATAATAATAATAATAATAATAATAGGCTTCCTCAGACTATAGCATCAGATCCAGATCCTGGACATGTGCCTCCATACAATAATAATAATAATAATAATAATAATAATAATAATAATAATAATAATAATAATAATAATAATAATAATAATAATAATAATAATAATAATAATAATAATAATAGTGCTTCTCTGTCAATGACTGATGCATTTCTGCACATGCGCCTCCATCGTCTCACCCGTGAGGGGAGTACGAAGAATTGACGATAAGCTCTAATGACACCCCCGCAAGGGCAGTTCCAACACTTCCAGACGGGCCGGTATGTTCAATGAAAATACTGGTCCAGAAATAGACCGGTATGTTCAATGAAAATACTGGTGGCACCGACGGGAATCGAACTGGCGACAGGGCCCAGATGGTAGAACTTGACCACTGGGCTATCACGGTGTCAATAATAATAATAATAATAATAATAATAATAATAATAATAATAATAATAATAATAATAAATAATAATAATAATACTATATCTGAGGCGTACTGATGCAGCTGATGGCACGATCCGTTTCCGGACATGAGCCTCCATGCCCTTGTTCGAGGTGCTCCATCCCCACCTAGTCAGTCTCTCGACTGATTATAGGGGCCACCGATGGAGCTCCTGAGGGCAAGACTACACTAAGCCGAGGTTATTCCGCAGTCCCAACAACCTCTTGCAAAACGTTGCCGCATGTGCAAGTGCGTACACCAAGCATGGTTGCTAGAACTACCTCAAAACCCCACCCATAACAATTCGGTATCCGCTGGGTCCACGGGCTATCAACCGGCATAGCGGAGTTTAAGATCTTCGACAGGCGCCCAACGACCCTCCTCCCCAGCATCATCCACCAAATGGTTTTGAGTTGGCATCACAGTTTAACGCCGTAAGGCCATTGGGCTGGAGATCTGATAAACAAGCGTGACTAAGTTTTTATCATCAGGTGTTACCCTCAAATACATCACAGTCAACACTCCGAGAAGAAAGATATACATCCAATAATAATAATAATAATAATAATAATAATAATAATAATAATAATAATAATAATAATAATAATAATAATACTGGTAAGGGGTATGGGAGGGGTATGTGAGGGGTATGATACAGGTACTTTAATAATAATTTTAATAATAATAATAATAATAATAATAATAATAATAATAATAATAATAATAATAATAATAATAATAATAATAATAATAATAATAATAATAATAATAATAATAATAGTGCTTCTCTGTCAATGGCTGATGCATTTCTGCACATGCGCCTCCATCGTCTCACCCGTGAGGGGAGTACGAAGAATTGACGATAAGCTCTAATGACACCCCCGCAAGGGCAGTTCCAACACTTCCAGACGGGCCGGTATGTTCAATGAAAATACTGGTCCAGACGGATCGGTATGTTCAATGAAAATACTGGTGGCACCGACGGGAATCGAACTGGCGACAGGGCCCAGATGGTAGAACTTGACCACTGGGCTATCACGGTGTCCAATAATAATAGTAATAATAATAATAATAATAATAATAATAATAATAATAATAATAATAATAATAATAATAATAATAATAATAATAGTGCTTCTCTGTCAATGGCTGATGCATTTCTGCACATGCGCCTCCATCGTCTCACCCGTGAGGGGAGTACGAAGAATTGACGATAAGCTCTAATGACACCCCCGCAAGGGCAGTTCCAACACTTCCAGACGGGCCGGTATGTTCAATGAAAATACTGGTCCAGAAATAGACCGGTATGTTCAATGAAAATACTGGTGGCACCGACGGGAATCGAACTGGCTACAGGGCCCAGATGGTAGAACTTGACCACTGGGCTATCACGGTGTCCATAATAATAAAATATAATAATAATAATAATAATAATAATAATAATAATAATAATAATAATAATAATAATAGTGCTTCTCTGTCAATGGCTGATGCATTTCTGCACATGCGCCTCCATCGTCTCACCCGTGAGGGGAGTACGAAGAATTGACGATAGGCTCTAATGACACCCCCGCAAGGGCAGTTCCAACACTTCCAGACGGGCCGGTATGTTCAATGAAAATACTGGTGGCACCGACTGGAATCGAACTGGCGACAGGGCCCAGATGGTAGAACTTGACCACTGGGCTATCACGGTGTCCAATAATAATAATAATAATAATAATAATAATAATAATAATAATAATAATAATAATAATAATAATAATAATAATAATAATAATAATAATAATAATAATAATAATAATAATAATAATAATAATAAAATAAGAATAATAACAATAGTACTGATAAGGGGTATGAGAGGGGTATGATACCTATACCTCAATAATAATAATAATAATAATAATAATAATAATAATAATAAGCCCCATTAGAGATGAAAAAACCAGCCGCAACTCCCAATTCGGATACTTGAGGTAATAGGGGAGCAACCGAGGATAGCCACGCGAGTAAGTAATGTAGCGCCTTCGGGTCTGCTACCTTACCGAAACACGTGGGTCCGTGTTGTTGCTACCGTCTCGTTGGTACCGATGTCGGAGCCGGCCGGTATCAATCGACACCTGCCCCCAGTTGATACCCGTTCTCAGCGGGCGAGACGATAATAATAATAATAATAATAATAATAATAATAATAATAATAATAATAATAATAATAATAATAATAATAATAATAATAATGATAATAATAATAATAATGATAATAATGATAATAATAATAATAATAATAATAATAATAATAATAATAATAATAATAATAATAATAATAATAATAATAATAATAATAAATTATAATAATAATCACAGCCAAACGATATCCGGGGTATGGGACAGGGTATGTGACTAGGGGTATGGTTTATGATACCCCAGGGGTATCATGCCCGGTATGGAGGGGTATCGTTTGGCTGTGTAATAATAATAATAATAATAATAATAATAATAATAATAATAATAATAATAATAATAATAATAATAATAATAATAATAATAATAACTAGAAAACCCCGATTCGTGTTTGTGTGCAGAAGAGAGAAAGTCAAGCCGTATTCCAATAAGGAGCATATCGGCCAATACAAAATCGTGAAGGGCGCCACTGTCCAGCCTGGTCAGAGCGACGACGAGAGTGAGGAGGATACGGACAGTGAGGATGACAAGGACGAGGAGGAGGAGGGGGGAAAGGGGAAGAAAAAGATTCAGAAAGGCAAGAAGTCAACGTTAGAGCAAATCAAAGAGCTGCAAAAACAAATCAACATCCTGAAGAAAAAGAGCAAGAAAGAGAAAACATTGAAGAAAGAGAAACCAAGAGAACCAAAGACCAGGAAAGAAAAACAAGAGACACAGAAAGAGAAAACAATAAAAGGGTGGGC
The DNA here is from genome assembly GCA_019918135.1 of Paulinella micropora. NCBI lineage: Eukaryota > Cercozoa > Imbricatea > Euglyphida > Paulinellidae > Paulinella > Paulinella micropora. The sequence continues at coordinate 8,840 of WBZZ01003998.1, forward strand.
GGAACGGACATCAAAGAGGGAGAGAGAGAAGGGGAAGCAGGACGCAGAGGAAGAGCCAACAATACAGACAGAGGAAGGGCATGAACCTCAGGCCGGTGCACAAGCGAAGCATATGTACTTCAGAGGTGGGGTATCCCCCCCTCGTGGGGGAGTTGTGCCCCCGCCCGTAGCATCGGTGCCTGTACGCGCCCAAGAGGTGAAGGGTACTCCCCTCCGTCCGGTAGCACCCAACCCCCGTGGAGAGAGTAAGGGTAGACCTAGCGGGGCGAGCGGGCCGTCCGCGGTACCTGCCCCGAAGGTTGAGATTGGTTCAAAGGCCGAGCCGGCTGAGGCTGGTAGTGGTATCATGCGCCAAAACCTGAAATCTTTACTCAAAGAAAAGGGAAAAGGTACGTGGGGTGAAGGTGAGGCCCGGCCCGGAGGATTACCAACCCGATGGTTTGGCGGACGTGGAAGATGAGTCCCCGGGGATGCAGCCCGATGCCGATCCTTCCTCGGAATCCGACGGGGAAGGGGAGCGTGTAGGTGAAGAGTCCCCGGCTAGAGATGGAGACGTGGGTAGAGCTCCGGTAAGGGTGCCGTCCCCCATAGGTCCTGACCCTAGTGTTGATGCCGAACCCGGTGGTAGGGATGCTACCGCCCGGACCGATAGCAATAAGGTGACTACGCCCTCCACCAGCCCAAGCAATAGGCGTAGGTCAGTGGGCGCTCGTGCGTTTGGCTTCCTTGAGACGGTCCGAGCGTCCGTGAGTGGGATGCCCTGGTTTGCGACCCATGCTAAGACGGTACCCCCTGCAGACCGAAAGGTGACTTCCCTGTTACCCCCTACTACTAGTACCAGTCCGTCTACGGCCCCCTCAACCTTAGCTGAGCCTGATAGTCCTACCCGACTAGGTACCGGAGAGCGGGAGAGTCGACTCCGAGCCGTGGCAGAGCAGCAAGAGGAGATGCGCCGGTTGCATCGTCCGGCGTTGAGCGGTGAGGAAGAAAAAGATGAAGCTGACTTCCGGAACAGGTGGGGAGAATGGACTAGGCTGTTGTACGACTGGGCGTAGGGGAGTGAGTATCCCATGAACAAGCCTAGATGGCCGAGACATTGGGCCGTAGAAGGAGCAGCAGCAAATAGTGCCGTCGGGTTTCAACCTCGTAATAAGCCGTTCAGAGTCCGGGAAAGGGTGGTAGGCGGTGAGAGCGTACTAGAGAAGGAATACGCAAGTTTGCCGGAAGCCGAGGGAGAAGCTGACCCGGTGGACGACCTAGTTCGTTTCATGACCGAACGCGGATGGATGGCTAAGGGGATCCGGCTAGCAGAACAAGCCCTCCTAGGACGGAGTGTGGACAAAGACCCCATGTTCGATTCGGGAGCTACGTTGCACTTTGTGCCGGCCGGAGCTGAACAACGCTTGTCCAACATTCAGCGAGGGATGAAACGGGTAGATACGGTCAACGGGGAGACCACCGTGACTAAGAAGGGCTCATTAGACATGACGACCGTGACCGGAAAGGGGGAAAAGAACAAGTTACATCTAGGTAGTGTGTGGGTTAGCCCCAACATAGATGAAACCTTAGTCTCCTGTCCTCGGTTAGCCAAGGAAGGTTACAGTGTAGTTCTCAACAAGAAGGGAGAGGGATACATCACTAAGGCCCGGCTACCGGACATTTCCCCAAAGCTTAAGGCCGGGGTCCTTTACCTAGACGCCAAGGACAAAGTGTGGCGTTTCGTGACGTCCACCGACCAAGAGCTGGCTGCGGATAAGATTGAGGCTAGAGCTTTCTTTGGAAAGGAGATGGCTAAGGTCACGGAGTCTACTAGTGAACAACTTCATCAGAAGTTCGGAGGGCCCGGAAGCGGCATGCAGCGCCTCATCAGTGAAGCGTACGGGATCAAGATAGTGGGTGACAAAACCCATGAGCAAGCGGTAAAAGAGTGTAAGGAGTGCCCAGCCGCCAAAGGGGGAAAAGTGAACCACCCGGCAAGCAACCAGTTGACACAGGTAGGGAAGTTCAGAGCCGTGGCGTTCGACAAGTCCGGGTGCCTACGCAAACCCCTCTATGGGGGGTTTTGGTACGGCATGGTGGGAATCGAGGCTAACACCGGGTATGCGTTTGGCCTCCTTCTAAAGGATGGCACCGCGGCACCACAAGTGCGCTTCATGCGGGAATGCATAAACTTCCTTGAGACGCAAAGCGGCAAGAAGGTGAAGGAAGTCCGGGTAGACGGTGAGCATATCTCAGCTGACTTCAAGGAGCTAGTCCGGGACAAGGGAGTGAGGAAGAGGATCAACACCCTCAATGAACACAACAAGAACGCCTTACGCCGAAGTGTCCCAACCTGACTTTTGACTAACTGGTTAGGGCTCAGCTGCCCTATGAACTCTTGGGATACGCATGGCAGCACGCTATCCTCTTGCACAACCTTTCCCCGAAACGATCCGGTGGTGAGGTCCGGATGTTTGAGCTGATGCCCCGTGAAAGGAAGGTAAATTGGATAGCTTACCTTCATCCTTTTGGGTGTCTATGCCACATGGTCATCGAGGGCAGGTTAGGACACGACGAGAGCCGGACGCACATGGCCGCCTGGTTAGGGCTGAGTTTGGAGTACTCCGCACACTTGATCCTGTGTGAAGGTAGGGTGTTCCCATGGCGAAACGTCAAGAACTTTGACGACAACCAGCCGGCCTGGCCCCTGTTGCAACCCCCCTGGGAAAAGAAGGGACTGAGCTTGGAGCCGTTCAAGGGAGATCCGTTAGTGGAAGACGCCGCCCTTGAGCAGCTGTTTGTCCCAAGGCCCCGGGTGGGGTTGACCGATCCCGGAGAAGGTAACAAGGCCCCGGATCAGGGGGAGCTTGACAGCTCCGACTCCGACGGCGAAGTGGAGGAAGCGACCTCTGAGCAGGAAGCAGTGAACGCTGAGAAAGAGGCCCCCGATCCCAACCCGGAAACAATAGGGGAGTTGAAGGGAAGGTGGGTGGAGACCCCAGCCACTCAGTGGGGCTGGGCTTAGGCCAAGGAGACCTACGGGGTGGGTTTTCGGGACAAGGTCCGACGAGGTCAGGTGCAAGACGTGAGTGAACCCATATGGGTTAAGAAGCAGAAGAAGAACGGACCAGCCCACTGGGTAAAGTTTGAGGATGACGACTCCCCAGACCGTATGTTGGACTCGGAGATCGTCAAGTACCTTGCCGATGGTCCGGAGACCGCACATGCCGCCACGTTCACTAGACCGGTGAGTGAGAAGCAAGCTGATGAGCTAGGGTACTGGGACGACGCCCGAGCCGCAGAGATGGCTACGCTCTGGGAATAGGGTTGCTTCCGGAGAGTCCGAGCCGACTTAGTAGACAAGAAAGACATTTGTGAAGGGCGGTTCGTTGATGCCACCAAAGAGGCAGGGGGAGAGATCCTAAAGTTCAAAAGCCGATGGACGGCCAAGGGGTTTTCCATGATACAGGGATGGCATTTGGAAACGGGACTTCCCAACCCCGTGTGCCCTTACCATCTTGATGCTTTTCGCCCTAACAGTGTTCTTTGGCGTAGTCTTGTCAAAGTGGGACGTTGGCACCGCATACACAGAGGCGTCTGCAGCTGAGCAGGGGTATCGCCTCAGTTACATCGTACCACCGTCCTTACCGGGTAGCCAGCGCCAAAAGAAGCAAGGAAAAGCGACATGAGCCTTCAAGCCCAAACCTTCTAAGAACGGGACTAGCTTGTACCGCCACCATTTGCGGCCCGCGTCCGGTCTGCCATAGAGGGCTTTAAGCATTTCCCACACATACCCCGGCTCTTCTAAACCAAACAAATCGGACTTTGTGTTCGTGCACGTCGACGACATGATGGGAGCGTTCAGTGGTAAGGATGTAGAAGCGGAGTTCTTAGCTGCTGGTAAGAAGGCCTTTAGGGTCTTTAAGCAAGAGGCGCCAACCGGGGTGGTAGGCTTGAACATCGAAGACAAGGAAGACTGTCGGTTAGGCCGGACGATCAAGATCTCTCAGGAGAACTTTATCAAGGAGGCCGTTGAGAAGCTCCAGTGCACCGGTCTAGCTACTGTCGACTCGCCGTGGTTGATGCCAGGGGTGCGGGCCGGAAAGCAGTCCGTGTTAGAGCAGTTCTCGCCGCAGCACATCGTAGGTGTCCTCTTGTGGACACGTATCACTCGGCGTGAGGTGTTGGGCCCGCTCGGGGAGGTAGCGACCCATGCCTCCAAGCCCGAGTTGTTCAATTATCAGCAAGCCGAGCAGGTTGTGCGGTACCTTAACAGTACGCGTTCAAAAGGCATTCGCTTTACTAAAGAGAACGGCACCCGCTTGATGTCGTGGGCCGACTCAAGTTGGAAGGGTACGCCGGAAGATCGTCGCGCCCGGTTGGCGGGCTTTCACTTCTTTATGGGTGGCTCAGTGCTCCCCTTCTGCATGAAACGGAACGTGTCGGTGGTCCTCCCAAAGGACGCGGCCCTGCGTGCGTGTGGAGGCTCCTGGAAGAGAAGCCGCGAGCGCTGAGAGACGAGCTGGTGGCGGCTGTGCCCGGCAGCGGGGACCCAGAAGAGGCGGCGGTCGGAGCGCGTCTGGTGCCAGCGGCACCCGAAGCCTCCTCATGTGAGGCGGAGGTTTATGCAATGGTGGAGCCTTATCATGGACAAGACAAGATTGTGAACTTTGTGCAGGGAATCGCAGACGGCCGGGTCGCAGACGCCATGGGGCCGTACGGGTGGGGGCAGCCCCCCATCCTGTACGGCGACAACCAGGGAGCGTTGGACCTCGCCGACAGCAATGTGTTTGCTAGGAAGCTGGGACATGTGGACCTGCGATGCGCCATCATCAACCAGAAGGTGGACGCCGGGCTCGTTGTCAACGAGAAGGTGGGCTCAACCGACAATCTGGCCGACATAAACACTAAGGCTATGCGGGGTGAGCCTTACGACCGTCGGATTTGGCACGTGGCCCAGGATTAAAGACTCGGGGAACCGCTCCCTCTTAGAGGGACAAACCCCCGACAGCAGGACTTTCTCCAACGTGGACTTTGGGTAGGACTCTTGTCAGGTTCCCGGTGGTCCGGGGATAGATATTAACAATTAGGGGACTCGAGTGCCGAACTCCACAAGCTGTGGAGACGTAGGGTAGCACCTCTGCTTTCGCTTAGTCTTATTTTTGTGCACTGTTGTGCCTGTAGTGCTTTAGTTGATATAGTGTAGCTATATAGCCGAACTCCACTGGAGACGTAGGGTAGCTCACTTTGCGCTTTGCTCATTTTTCTAATCTGGTTGTTAGTAGCACGGTATGGTAGGACACTGACTCGTAAGGGAGTCTAATTAAGGGGGAGCATTGGACAATTAATTAGACCCTTCCTCCTCAGCTATGTCCATATTGCTATTTTATACCTTAGCCTTATTCGTTACGGTTAGTAGTATTATTAGTTATTAATACAGTCATTTAGAGTATCTTTTCTGGTACTGGTGGCACTAGCTTTTTACCATTACCATTATTGCCCATATCAGGCCGTTTCGTGGGTCATTTTCTGGAGGTACATCTTTTGTGTGACGTCGTCAGTTAGACTGGCGGGAATTGTTCAGTATTGTTAAATTCTTTTACGTGGAAAGCAGTTGGCCGGTAGGAGGGGGACGCCCCGAGTTCCGGTCGCCGTTTGCAGAAGTCGCGAGGGTTTTCTCCCAACGATGTCTTTGCGACAGATCAGGAAAGAAATCAACCTTTAGCTGTGGACTCCAAAATTGTATTAATACTATCCCCAACGATAGCTCATGAAGAGTAAGTCGGTAATATAACCAAACACAATCCTCAAAGAGAATGATGTCTAGTTATATTAGCTTAGTGACGCAAAAACAAAAAGACGCCAAAAGACCATGATAAAATTAGCATTTCCGACGTGTCCTGCCAGACGAAATCTATAAACTTATGATAAGTTCAAGTTTACCTGACAATTCGGGAGGTGATGTCCACATACCTAACGAAGGGACTCCGTAATCTCCACACCAAGGATAACCGACAGACCGGAACGGTGAGTATTGCAATTGTATACCGGGTGGGTCGGCATGAGCCGACTCTTGAAAATCAAGGCTTCAGCGCTTGACTCTTGTATTAATAACTAACTATATTCAATAAAGCAGCAGCCTCGATTTCCGGCCCGGGCCGCGTTCTTACGTCTTCTCTAGTCTCAAAGCAAATCCTGACTTCATTTTCTCCACTTCTGTATGTCAAGTTATTTTCATTGGACAATGAATTAGACCCTTCCTCCTCAACTACGTCCGTATTGCTATTTGGTACGTTAGCCTTATTCGTTACGGTTAGTAGTATTATTAGTTATTAATACAGTCATTTAGAGTACCTTTTCTGGTACTGGTGGCGCTAGCTTTTTACCATTACCATTATTGCCCATATCAGGCCGTTTCGTGGGTCATTTTCTGGAGGTACATCTTTGTGTGACGTCGTCAGTTAGACTGGCGGGAATCGTTCAGTATTGTCAAATTCTTTTACGTGGGAAGCAGTTGGCCGGTAGGAGGGGGACGCCCCGAGTTCCGGTCGTCGTTTGCAGAAGTCGCGAGGGTTTTCTCCCAACGGGTTATCGAGCTTTGGAGCGTGACCTGTGCAACGGATCGCAGAAGAGAACCTTCGTTAAAGGGGTGAGGGGTCCACCTTAAGTGACCCCATTACAGGAAAGTGCGCATTTTCAATTGTGTGGCTACAGCTGATCACTGTAGACACTACCCACGCTCTGCTTTGCTGGTGTGCAGTGCAAGGGCAAGGTGGGGGACAGGACAGAGAGCAAGACACCGAAGCGTACAGGGCGCAGTGCGGGAGGGTGAGCCTCCTAAAGGGTATTGTGCTTTTGTCAGCTCGGTGACGTGGCCAGTTGTGTCGGACGTGGTGTCAGTTGGGATTGAGCACCCACTACCACGGACACAGTACAAAGCAGTAGGCACGTTGTTTGCTTGCCGCGGTAACTGGCGGGATTGAGCACCCCCGGCCCACGGGACACAACAACCTACATTACAAAGTTACTGTTGAGCAGTAGGCCAGTTGTGATTTTGCCCTGGTAACTGGGGGATTGAGCACCCCTGGCCCACGGGACACAACAGCTTACCTTGCAAAGTTATTGTCGCATTCGTACTGCATCATCGCATCTACTCCTTGTGTCGCTGTTGTGACTGTGTGAGGAGTGAGAGAGAGGTGTGGTGAGGGCGTGAGCTCTGAAGAACCGTGCACAGGACACGAGGGGAGGAGCGAAAGGTGAGTGTTTAGGTGGTTGTACCAAAACAACTACAAACCTAGGTAGGTTCAAGAACTGACTTTGCAGATAGAGCTGCTAGTAGGTGGAAAGCTATCATAGGTGGTAGCTGAGGTAGCCTCAGTGTAGTCTGAACATTAGAGTCAGTGGTAACACACGTGGTTGAAGAGAGAGAGAGAGAGAGAGAGAGAGAGAGAGAGAGAGTAAAGGGTGGTGTGGACAAGCAAAACACTATTCTGTGTAGTGTGTGTGTGAGTCTGCTCGTGACCTCTGTTGCGTTCTCTCTGTGTGGGTGTGTGTGTGGTTGCTTGCCTGTGTCTGTGCCGTCAGAACAGCGTAAGCATAGCGTGACCCTATCTCTATTTGGCAAGTAGAGAGCATAGCTGTGTGCTGTGTGTGTGTGTGTGTGGAGCGTGTGTCTGTTCGAGACTGACGGTGGTTGGAAATGACTACGAGTAAGACAGACAATAAGATTACGTTCACCGGCAAAGAGGCATGGATCCTATTGCATAGGCAGGTAGTGCAAAGCTGTAATGCTAAGGCCCCTAAGGAAGTGCTGCAGGGTGCTGACGCCCACAAACAATATGTACATCGCGAAAATGTATTAGGGATACAGCTTAAGGGTAGAGAGGTGCCCCCCTTTTTACTAGCTTGGGAAAAGATAGCAGAGTGGAATGACTGGGCTGACTTGGACGAAGAAGTAGTAAAGGAATACTTCGAGGACAAAGCCAAGGGTTCTACTCGCCTGTGGCCCATGCCCAACCCCAAATCGGAAGCTCCAAACCTTGAAGAGGCATTAGGGGTAGAGGAAGACAAGGGAACCCCAGTCAAGCGTTACAAACCGGTTTTTGGCAGTCCGAAAGATAAACTAACCACTGAGACTGAAGAAGGAAAGGAGGAGGAGGAGGAAGATGAAGACCGGCACACCTCTGACCTCTACTCTAGTGGGTATGCTAGCACTGACAAACCTAGGCTGTCAACTGGCAAGGGCTCAGACTTAGAGGGCGACAGCAAGAGTGGGGCCTCCCGAGGACAGACGGACCCCTCTAAAGTCAAAACCCCACTAGGGGGTGCTGATCGTGCTGGCGCACTGACACGACAGGTGATGGCCTACGACGCTAGTGTACTTGCTGAGATGAGCAAGCAAAAAGAGAGGGTGTTCAATATCATCTATGACATGCTCAGTTGTGAGACGAAAAGTCTAGTGCGTGACTTAGCTGATCCGGAGAAACTGACCTTTGGCCAAAACCCTACAGCACTGTGGGACAGACTGCTAGCCCGGTACAAGAAAGCCGACCCCTCTGATGTTCAGGGCAAGGTGAAGGAACTGAATGACTTCCTCTTTACGAGTAAGCAACAGTACGTCGGTCAGTGTGTAGACTTGAACGCTAGGAGGGACTGGTTGGCTGATTATGGCCAAGCCCCAACCGATGACCGGATGCAGCAAATAGTGAAGGATGCGTTAGTGGGCCCAAAGCAATCTGACTCTAGGGCAAGTCTGGGTTGAAATGGCTGAACTGAACCAAAAGCAGTTCAAGTGGGACTTTGCCTCCTGGTGGAGGTTTGTGCAAGATCGTGCCCTGGAGCTAGACAAGAAGTTTGACCGGGCCAAAGTGACTAGTTCCACAGAGAAAGGTTTGGCAGCTCGCAAGGCCGGAAAAGGGAAACCCAAGGACGAGTGCTGGCTCTTCAGCAAGGAAGGCAAATGCACTCGTGGGGCCTCCTGCCGCTACCTCCATGTTGGAGGGAAGGTGAGAGGTGTGTGTTTCTTGTGGGACAAACAGGGGGAGTGTAGATCGGCCGACAAATGTAGGTTTGAGCATGACCCCACTAAAGCCAAGAAGACCCCTCCCAAACCGGCAGACACCCCCAAGGGGGAGAAACACAAGAAGAGTGAGAAGAGCAAGGGGCCAAAGTGCTTTAACTGCTTTGAAAAGGGGCACATCGCCGGGAAGTGCAGCAAGAAGTGCCGGTTGTGCGGGGGCAAGCACACGTTGAGCAAGTGCCCGGACAAAGACCGAAAGGAAAAGGGCGAGGCAGCAAAAGGCTCAAAAGGGGGGAGTGATAGCGATGACTCCGAGGATGAGGAGCCGGGCGTAGCCTTAGCTCAGATGGTAAAGTTCCTAACCGGCAAGTCGAAAGACAAAGCCCTCATGGCTAAACCCGGGGGTGCCAACCTTCCCGAGCCGATCATACCACCGGAGGACGAGAACAGTCTTGAGATCTTGCTTGAGGATGATGCCGACATAGATAAGATGAACGAGGGGCGATGCCATGGAGTAGCAAAAGGAAAGCGCCGGTGCGTAGCCCGGTTGAAGGTCACCTTGAGTCTCCCTTCAACAGCCTTAGGACTAAGGCAGCCACCCTCATCGACAGCGACTATTGCGTTGAGCATCAGTACCAGCGAGCCAAGCAAGAGAGAGAGAATGCCTTGCGCCGGTGGGCAGCCGACATAGCACGAAGGGATCATCTGGCTCTAATGTGCGAGATGGGAGAACGGGGGTTGGAAGCCCAAATCAAAAGTGGGAGTCATTCCCTAATGGTTGAGGCCATAGTGAGACACGAAGCCGCGAAGCGGGGTATCCCGTGGAACCGGTCCCTCTTGCCCATCATCCACTATGCAAGCCCCGTGAACCCGGACAGTTCACCGAATGGGTCATTAGCCGACAACCGGTAACATGGGAGGCGTCTGGTGTACCCTCATGGCGGAAGGTGTACCGCCAACATGAAACTCAGGCCGGTGCACAAGCGAAGCATATGTACTTCAGAGGTGGGGTATCCCCTCCCCGTGGGGGAGTTGTGCCTCCGCCCGTAGCATCGGTGCCGGTACGCGCCCAAGAGGTGAAGGGTACTCTCCTCCGTCCAGTAGCACCCAACCCCCGTGGAGAGAGTAAGGGTAGACCTAGCGGGCGAGCGGGCCGTCCGCGGTACCTGCCCCGAAGGTTGAGATTGGTTCAAAGGCCGAGCCGGCTGAGGCTGGTAGTGGTATCATGAGTCAAAACCTGCAATCCGGTGACTACGCTCTCCACCAGCCCAAACAATAGGCGTAGGTCAGTGGGCGCTCGTGCGTTTGGCTTCCTTGAGATGGTCCGAGCGTCCGTGAGTGGGATGCCCTGGTTTGCGACCCATGCTAAGACGGTACCCCCTGCAGACCGAAAGGTGACTTCCCTGTTACTCTCTACTACTAGTACCGGTCCGTCTACGGCCCCCTCAACCTTAGCTGAGCCTGATAGTCCTACCCGACTAGGTACCGGAGAGCGGGAGAGTCGACTCCGAGCCGTGGCAGAGCAGCAATAGGAGATGCGCCGGTTGCATCGTCCGGCGTTGAGCGGTGAGGAAGAAAAAGATGAAGCTGACTTCTGGAACCGTTGGGGAGAGTGGACTAGGCTGTTGTACGACTGGGCGCAGGGGAGTGAGTATCCCATGAACAAGCCTAGATGGCCGAGACATTGGGCCGTAGAAGGAGCAGCAGCAAATAGTGCCGCAGGGTTTCAACCTCGTAATAAGCCGTTCAGAGTCAGAGAAAGGGTCGTAGGTGGTGAGAGCGTACTAGAGAAGGAATACGCAAGTTTGCCGGAAGCCGAGGGAGAAGCTGACCCGGTGGACGACCTAGTTCGTTTCATGACCGAACGCGGATGGATGGCTAAGGGGATCCGGCTAGCAGAACAAGCCCTCCTAGGACGGAGTGTGGACAAAGACCCCATGTTCGATTCGGGAGCTACGTTGCACTTTGTGCCGGCCGGAGCTGAACAACGCCTGTTCAACATTCAGCGAGGAATGAAACGGGTAGATACGGTCAACGGGGAGACCACCGTGACTAAGAAGGGCTCACTAGGCATGACGACCGTGACCGGAAAGGGGGAAAAGAACAAGTTACATCTAGGTAGTGTGTGGGTTAGCCCCAACATAGATGAAACCTTAGTCTCCGGTCCTCAGTTAGCCAAGGATGGTTACAGTGTAGTCCTTCACAAGAAGGCAGAGGGATACATCACTAAGGCCCGGCTACCGGACATTTTCCCAGAGCTTAAGGCCGGGGTCCTTTACCTAGACGACAAGGACAAAGTGTGGCGTTTCGTGACTTCCACAAACCAAGAGCTGGCGGCAGATAAGATTGAGGCTAGAGCTTTCTTTGGAAAGGAGATGGCTAAGGTCACGGAGTTGACTAGTGAACAACTTCACCAGAAGTTCGGAGGGCCCGGAAGCGGCATGCAGCGCCTCATCAGTGAAGCGCACGGGATCAAGATAGTGGGTGACAAAACCCATGAGCAAGCGGTAAAAGAGTGTAAGGAGTGCCCAGCCGCCAAAGGGGGAAAAGTGAACCACCCGGCAAGCAACCAGTTGACACAGGTAGGGAAGTTCGAAGCCGTGGCGTTCGACAAGTCCGGGTGCCTACGCAAACCCCTCTATGGGGGTTTTGGTACGGCATGGTGAGAATCGAGGCTAACACCGGGTATGCGTTTGGCCTCCTTCTAAAGGATGGCACCGCGGCGCCACAAGTGCGCTTCATGCGGGAATGCATAAACTTCCTTGAGACGCAAAGCGGCAAGAAGGTAAAGGAAGTCCTGGTAGAAGGTGAGCATATCTCAGCTGACTTCAAGGAGCTAGTCCGGGACAAGGGAGTGAGGAAGAGGATCAACACCCTCAATGAACACAACAAGAACGCCTACGCCGAAGTGTCCCAACGTGACTTTTGACTAACTGGTTAGGGCTCAGCTGCCCTATGAACTCTTGGGATACGCATGGCAGCACGCTATCCTCTTGCACAACCTTTCCCCGAAACGATCCGGTGGTGAGGTCCGGATGTTTGAGCTGATGCCCCGTGAAAGGAAGGTAAATTGGAAAGCTTACCTTCATCCTTTTGGGTGTCTATGCCACATGGTCATCGAGGGCAGGTTAGGACACGACGAGAGCCGGACGCACATGGCCGCCTGGTTAGGGCTGAGTTTGGAGTACTCCGCACACTTGATCCTGTGTGAAGGTAGGGTGTTCCCATGGCGAAACGTCAAGAACTTTGACGACAACCAGCCGGCCTGGCCCCTGTTGCAACCCCCCTGGGAAAAGAAGGGACTGAGCTTGGAGCCGTTCAAGGGAGACCCGTTAGTGGAAGACGCCGCCCTTGAGCAGCTGTTTGTCCCAAAGCCCCGGGTGGGGTTGACCGATCCCGGGTGAGGCAAGAAGATCCCGGATCAGGGGGAGCTTGACAGCTCTGATTCCGACGGCGAAGTGGAGGAAGCGACCTCTGAACAGGAAGCAGTGAAAGCCGAGAAAGAGGCTCCCGATCCCAACCCGGAAACAATAGGGGAGTTGAAGGGAAGGTGGGTGGAGACCCCAGCCACTCAGTGGGGCTGGGCTTGGGCCAAGAAGACCTATGGGGTGGGTTTTCGGGACAAGGTCCGACGAGGTCAAGTGCAAGACGTGAGTGAACCCATATGGGTTAAGAAGCAGAAGAAGAACGGACCAGCCCATTGGGTAAAGTTTGAGGATGACGACTCCCAAGACCGTATGTTGGACTCGGAGATCGTCAAGTACCTTGCTGACGGTCCGGAGACCGCACATGCCGCCACGTTCACTAGGCAGGTGAGTGAGAAGCAAGCTGATGAGCTAGGGTACTGGGACGACGCCCGAGCCGCAGAGATGGCTACGCTCTGGGAGAAAGGTTGCTTCCGGAGAGTCCGAGCAGACTTAGTAGACAAGAAAGACATTTGTGAAGGGCGGTTCGTTGATACCACCAAAGAGGCAGGGGGAGAGATCCTGAAGTTCAAAAGCCGATGGACGGCCAAGGGGTTTTCCATGATACAGGGATGGCATTTTGGGAAACGGGACTTCCCAACCCCGTGTGCCCTTACCATCTTGATGCTTTTCGCCCTAACAGTGTTCTTTGGCTTAGTCTTGTCAAAGTGGGACGTTGGCACCGCATACACAGAGGCGTCTGCAGCTGAGCAGGGGTATCGCCTCAGTTACATCGTACCACCGTTTGGTTTAGAAGAGTCGGGGTATGTGTTGGAAATGCTTAAAGCCCTCTATGGCAGACCGGACGCGGGCCGCAAATGGTGGCGGTACAAGCTAGTCCCATTTTTAGAAAAATTAGGCTTTACGGCTCATGTCGCTTTTCCTTGTTTCTTTTGGCGTTGGCTACCCGGTAAGGATAAGCCTGACTTTGTGTTCGTGCACGTCGACGACATAATGGGAGCGTTCAGTAGCAAGGAGGTGGAAGCAGAGTTCTTAGCCGCCGGTAAGAAGGCCTTTAGGGTCTTTAAGTAAGAGGCTCCGACCGGGGTGGTAGGCCTGAACATAGAAGACAAGGAAGACTGTCGACTAGGCCGTACTATCAAGATCTCCCAGGAAGATTTCATCAAAGAGGCAGTTGAGAAGCTCCAGTGCACCGGTTTAGCTACAGCCGATTCGCCGTGGTTGATGCCGGGGGTACGAGCCGGGAAGCAATCAGTGCTGGAGCAGTTCTCGCCGCAGCACATCGTAGGTGTCCTCCTGTGGACACGCATCACTCGGCACGAGGTTTTGGGCCCATTAGGGGAAGTGGCCACCCATGCCTCCAAGCCTGAGTTGTTCAATTATCAGCAAGCCGAACAGGTCGTACGGTACCTTAATGGTACCCGATCTAAAGGCATTCGCTTCACCAAGGCGAACGGCACCCGCTTGATGTCCTGGGCGGACTTAAGTTGGAAGGGTACAGCCGAAGATCGCCGTGCCCGCCTAGCGGGGTTTCATTTCTTTCTTGATGGCTCGGTGCTACCATTCTGCCTTAAGCGGAACGTGTCCGTGGCCCTGCCCAGTGATACGACCCTGAGAGCGCGAGTGGAGGCAAAGGCGAGCGCGACACAGGACGAGCTGGTGGCGACCGCGACCGGGTGCGGCGAGCTGGAGAAGGTGGCGGATGGCAAGTGTCTGGTGCCGGCCGCGCCGGAGGCGTCCTCCTGCGAGGCTCAAGTCTACGCGATGGTGGAGGCATACCACGGCCAGGATAAAATATCTAACTTTGTGCAGGGCATCGCTGGGGGACGGGTCGCAGACGCGCTGGGGCCGTACGGGTGGGGGCAGCTCCCCATCTTGTACGGCGACAACCAAGGCGCCCTGGACCTCGCAGATAGAAATGTGTTTTCTAGGAAGCTCGGGCACGTGGATCTGCGCTGCGCCATCGTCAACCAGAAGGTGAACGCGGGTCTAGTCGTCAACGAGAAGGTGGCGTCAGCGGACAATGTGGCCGACGTCAACACCAAGCCGTCGCGTGGGGAGCACTACCTCCGACTGGTGCGGCCCGTGGCGAGCGACTAGCTTCGTCTGCGGCGGGGTGGCGCGCGCGCGCGCGCAGTGGGACTTCCTTCAACGTTGGGACTTTCAACCCGTGGACTCTGGATAGGACTCTGGATAGGATAGAACTCTAGATAGAGTAGAACCTTGGATTGGTACCCGATTGCAAGGGGATAGATTTTAGTAATTAGGCGACTAGATTGCCGAACTCCACAAGCTGTGGAGACGTAAGCTAGCGACTCTGCTTGCATTGTTAGTCATATATGTTGTGCACGGTTGTGCTGATTGCGCTTTAGTTATTAACAGTGTAGCTATATTGCCGAACTACACAGGAGACGTAGGGTAGCTTACTTTGCGCTTGGCTTATTTTCGTAACCTAGTTATTAGTTACGCGTTGCATTGTGGATACTTACTAGTAAGGGAGTCTAATTAAGGCCCGGGGAGCATTGGACAATTAATTAGACCCTTCAACTACGTCCGTATTGCTATTTCCTACGTTAATCTTATTCGTTACTGTTAGTAGTATTATTAGTTATTAATACAGTCATTTAGGGTACCTTTTCTGGTACTGGTGGCACTAGCTTTTTACCGTTACCCTTATTGCCCATATCAGGCCGTTTCGTGTCATTTTCTGGAGGTACATCTTTTGTGTGACGTCATCAGTTAGACTGGCGGGAATGTTCAGTATTGTTTAATTCTTTTACGTGGGAAGCAGTTGGCAGGTAGGAGGCGGCCGCACCGAGTTCCGGTCACCGTTTGCAGAAGTCGCGAGGGTTTTCTCCCAACGATCAAGTTTTGTCCTGCTTTATTTTTTGTAAGGTTAGTATTTATTTATTTATTAATAACTGCTGTAGGCACCACCAATGACCACCACCCGGATAACCGGTGACTTCAAAAGTACATGGTGGGGAGAAGCGAGAGAGAGAGAGAGAGAGAGAGAAGAGAGAGAGAGAGAGAGAGAGAGAGAGAGAAGAGAGAGAGAGAGAGAGAGAGAGAGAGAGAGAGAGAGAGAGAGAGATTGCATACGAGAGAAGAGTAATGTCAGAAGTGTGAGGGGAGGGGGCTATGACTTTGCAGTCGTCGGGTGCATCTCAAGATAATTTTTATTTTAATGTCTTGGACGCCAGGTGTGGCTCCTAGCCAAAATAAGTTTTTGCTGTGGAATATTTACATCGGGATAAGTACATTCAGGCAAATGCTTTGCCTCTTCTCTTGAGAGATCGACCTAATCAAAATCTAGGTAAAATATTGTCTTCTCATTGAGATCAATTTGTAGGTGAGTATACACCCAATCAACGAGATTAGGTTGAAGAAACGAGTCCCGTTGATGGTAACAAAAAATAGAAAATTGTATGACCAAGTAGGCCAATTAGGATGATAGTAAGATATAATTGTAAGGTGGGAACGCTCACGGCACGAAGGAGAATGTTCGACATTGAAATGAGAGTCCTTGGGAGGTCACAGATACCTGGCATTCATAATTTCCGAAAGGCTGAGAGAGTCCTTCTTGCTAGGAATTGCGAGGCGAGGGCTCTGGAGCTCCAGCAGGTGGTGCATCACTGACGGGGGGATCGGGCATGGTTCCTTGACAAGCTTTTCAATCTCCCACAGATGCTCATGACTATAAAGGTCATATTCTCTCAGAGCGGCCTCGGGATCGTC
>WBZZ01003999.1:0-5000 GCA_019918135.1 Paulinella micropora
CTCCGGTGACTGGAAGGCCGAAGACGACCTATCCAGTATTCGAGCTCTCCAAGAAGTTGGACCACCGGTGGAAACTCACAGCTCGGCGGGATTCCATCCCTTCGCCTTTTTCACCAGCTGCTCCCACACCATTATCGCGAGCACCATCGACATTTTTGTCATCATTGTCATCATCGTCATCATCATCATCATCATCATCGTCATCATCTTCCTCACAGGATCCTCACACATTTCCTTCCGCGGTGTCAGCCGTGGAAGGAGCGCATGCTATACGATTTACAATCACAGGTCCTACATCTCTTCAACCGCTGAAACGCCTCTGGGGATTTCAGATCCCTCCCTCACGCATCACCCGGAGTCAGCTGGAGCAAGGGTCTCCACATGACCGCATCTCTTTTGCCTCCCCGCGCATTTCATCCCGTTCGAATCCACGCGGCCTTTCATCCGCTGATTCGAAATCACAGCGGTGATTGGAATACAGTAGAGCGCGTAAATTAATGGTGAAGAGGAAGAGAAAGAGGAATACGAACGTCAAGGGCGTAGTGGCAAGGATGAAAGAGAAGACTTTCCGCCCGCCGACGACGACGTGGATACCGGCAGAGGTCGTTCTAGCAAGACGATACGCCGGAAATTCAAAAAGCCCAAGACCAGCTGCCAGCCCGACCAACGACGACGCAGTCACGACGACGACGACTACAAAGACGGTTCCTCATCCTCCTCTTCCTCATCTTCTTCTTCTTCATCTTCGTCCTCCAGCTCTGCTCCAGCCCCGAGCGCAACATCGGGTAGCCGGACGACAGATAAGCAGGAGAAGACGGAGGATAAGAATAAAAACAAGGAGCGGAGTAAACGAGGCAGCCGCGGCAAAGCCCATAAGGTACGAACATGGCACTATCATGAAGTAGCCTATGACCGCCAAGGTAGACGGTACCTTCGGGCTGTGTCACAAGGTGAACGCAAGCCCATACGCTCTCAACACCAAGCACAACAGCAGCGTATGCGACAGGCCATGATCCATGGCTGGAAAAATCCGGTCCAGAGATGGACAACGGGTATTCCGGCTCAGAGACATGTACCCCGAAGCACACTGCCAAGGCGCGGTCCGAGACGCGTGCGGAGCGAGCCTAGCCTGCCCCGACCGGCTTACAGCCGACCCCAGAACTTAGTTCCGGAAACGCGCAGCAATGTGTATGCACCACGCGCAACCCATCTCCGGCAACAAAACACAAAACGTGTACCATCCCACTCGATGCTTGTGCTTTGAACATTGGTTGGATCACAATGTCAATTGCCCCCTTCTCCGGGACAACTGCGCTTCCGACCACACTCCCCTCAACATGAGCCGGAGATGTGCAGGACGCAGTGACAACCCACGGAGCCGTATCCAAATCCTATCAAACCCCATATTGTGGCCCAGCTAATGTTACCGCATGACAGGGAACATCCCCCGATTAGCGGTCTAGACTGGCTCTCTATGAACATGACTTCTGACCCAGGTATTTTACTCGTCACACCAGATGACATCACAGGCCTATTCCCAGACCCCGTTTTGATGCTTTCAGAGCGATTATGCCGACAACACCTAGACGAACAGAAGGAAAAGAAGGCCGAACCACCTAAGCCCAAGTTTGGCCCGGATACTATTAGTTCCAACCTCACCCCCCCTCAGACGAAAAGAGCGAAAGATTTCCTAGAGCGTTACGGCGACCGATTCCATAAAAAGGCTGGCTGTTTTACGCACACCGTTATCTCTTTGAAGCTACGTCCAGGTGCACAACCTATTTGGGTTCCCTGCCCTAGATGGACGCCTGCTGTCAGAGAGTTCCTGACCCAGTGGGCAGACGATATGCTTGCTACTGGCCGCTATAGCTTTGCCTCTCCTAATTGTGAGTGGGCTACTAGACCGTGCCCTGTAGGCAAGTTTAACTCCCTCTTGCGGGATCATTTCAAAGGCATCCGCATGGTATTCGACTACCGCGCGGTTAACGACCGGCTCATCCTTTGGGTCCCCGGCCTTCCTAACCCCGATCATCACCGTGAGCTCTTTGCGGGATATAACTATCTCTCCGCGTTGGACATTTGTTGATGGTTTTTCGCACCTGAAGATCGACCCTACAGACGGTAGCCGCGACATCCTCGCCGTATGGACTCCTGGTGGACTTCTAGTCCCCAACTATATGACGCAGGGTATCCACCGCGCCCCTGGTGACTTCCAACGCGCAGTCGACAAGTCTTTCGGCCATCTCCCTTTTTGGGGTCAGACGGCTGCAGCATACATCGACGACGTACATTTGGCTCACGACGTCTTCGACGTCCACACGAAGACGTCCACAATGAACCAACTGGAGAAGCTCATGGAGGCTGCGGAGGCAGCCGGCTGTTACTTCGCCGCGGACAAGCTACGCATTGGCTACAACTCACTTCTGTGCTCGGCAAAGTCTGCAGCAAGAAAGGCGTCGCCGCCGACACAAGCAAGATTGAAGCGATCTTGAAGATCTCTGAACCGCAGAACATCACCGAGGTCCGATCTATACTCGGTATGACCAACTTTATTCAGGCACACATATTCCTAACTACTCTCGCTTGGTGGCGCCGCTCTCCGATCTACTCAAGTCCACGAACGCCCGACCTACGGGACCCAACTTTTTCTGTGAAAAAGAGAAAAAATGTTTTGCAAAGCTCAAGCGTGTCCTTGATGCCCTTTCTCGTGTTCCTTGTATATCGCCCGGCCAACCCACTCTAGATCTCCTCGGGGAAGTCGAAGCGACAAATCAGCTACTGGACACCATCCCGGCAACTATGTTACAGTTCGGTGGGCGCTCCTTTTGGCTCGCGATTGACGGTAGTCATCCACAATTAGACGCGCGCTTTAAGAAGCACGACTGTCGAATTTTGCGCGGTGCACAAACGATCAAGACCTTACAGGCCCCATGATGGGACTATGCCATAGTCATCCCGCCCGCGGAGCGTGCTCCAGACGTAGCCCGTCAACTTTTTGCTCTCAACAACCTTTTGCTGTACTTGTTCCTCAAAACATGGTACACCTCATACCCGATGGTGAGGCCATCTCTCGTGAGACAGTGTTAGCATGCCACAAGATCGTCTTCCTCGAGGACAACCTTGTGTGGCTTGTTCATAACTTTGGATTGGATCGCCATGCTGTGCTTAATATGTATGCTACATCACATGCCCCGCGCGTCACGCGCGCGGATATCCAGTCAGCGCAGAAAGAAGATCCCCTTTTACAACCGTTTTGGGACGGATCTACATCCTTCGGCCAGGGTAATACTCTTCTCTTTTTCAAGGGAGGGCTAGCGGTACATATTATGCCCGACCGCTCCCGCCGTATATACGTTCCGAATCCCCTCATACGCAAGCTTGTCTCCCATGCTCATTTGATCCAGAATCACGCAAAGGTCCCCACCCTTGCCCCATACATCCATCAGCGATACATATGGTTCGGATCCGATGGGAAAGACAGGATGCACGCCGACATTGCGGCTATCCTCAAGGATTGCCACTTTTGTCAACTATCACACGCCCGCCTCACACTTAATCATGGCCGCTATAAGTCGTTAGTCTCAGGAGCCATCCAGGTCAAGCTATAGGCATAGATCATGTTCATGTAGGCATCGAAGGCGTACTCGAACAGTACGTGTTAACTATAGTCGATCTATTCTCAGGTTACTTACTGTTTATTCCAGTCCTTTCCACCACTGCTGAAGAGACCGTTGAGACCATTCTCGCCCGATGGGTTTGCCTTTTTGGTTTTCCTGAGGCCATCCTGTCTGACGATCATGGATCTTTCCGTGGCAATCTTGCCAAGCCCTTCTGCAGCATGGCCGGAATCGAATGGCTCACCACCGCGCCATACTCTCACCATCAGTTTAGGCATGGTAGAACGCAGGCATCAAAGCCTCCGCCGCGCTATCCAGGCACTCGCAGACAAAGACAAGAACACTTGGCCCAAGGCCATGCCAGCTCTGTCGTTCTCGCAGAACACTTACGTCTCTACCGCCACCGGCGTATCCGCTTTTGAAGGTATGATGGCTAGCCAGCCACGTACATCTATCGATATCTTCGATTCTCCCGACGTCATCGCTGAACGCGCGGCTCGATCAACCGCGCAATTACTAAGTCTGGCTCGACGACCGTCCAGACATCGGACCAACTCGACACTCTCCGCTTAGCTCGGATTGCTGTCACGGCGTATGTCAAGGAATACGCCTCCTTCACGCGCAAGGCTGCCAACGAACAGAAGAACAAGCAACGGCGACGCAAGCTACCCGATTGGAAGGTGGGTGACCGAGTCACCGTCTATCGCCCCAAGCAGTCAGCCAAAGGTATTCCCGCCTCTTCTGTTCTCCAACACGACGGCCCTTACATTATATTGGAAAAGCTTTCCAATAACACCTTTCGCCTCCGGCACGAGCACACCAACAAGGTCCTCCGCAAGATTGACATTGCACACATCAGCCCCTACACGGCCCCAACCGATCTGGCTCAGGCCATCGACCCGGTCCAGGATCAGGCGCACAATGACGACCAGAAGGACTATGTTGTTGGTGAGGTGATGGCCTTCATCGACGATGGCTTGCTCAAGTTAGGGATGATCATGGATGAAGACCCCACAGACGATCGCGACGACTTCCGCGTCCATCAACTCTGCATCACTTCGCTATCTAATATGCAGTGCCGACCAGTTTACGTGGAGCCGGTTGCCCATCCGGACGGCATAATCACGGAGGGACCGACGCATCTCCAATGGACGAAGCCTCTCAACTCCTGGAAGAAGATGACACTCGACAGCGAGAATGATCAGGTCGTGCATCGGGATATCCAGTTCAAGCCAAGCTCCAACTACAAAGCTAAGCTATATCATTCCCGAACAACTCAAACGTTTACGTAAGCTTTACAACGGTAAGAAGTACGATTTTCATGTTTTCAAGCTGATCGAAGTAGACTCTCAAGTGGTTTTTGCTTTTAGACTCCCGACGGAC
>WBZZ01003999.1:12500-35000 GCA_019918135.1 Paulinella micropora
AAAGAATTTTGGAAATTCGTTGAAACCATTATTGAAAAAAATTACACTGACCTTTGCTTTACCTTTGAACGGCAGGATAAAACAATTGAACTGCGAACCATTCTGGATATCTCCGTGTATAACAAGAACCGAGCATTTCGCACCATTTACTCTCATAAAGACGGGAGCAGTCGTGTGTTGCTTCCATACTCGTATACACCAAAAACCAATACATTGAAACTATTGCAAAATGTTGAAATTGATGATTACTTAATCATGCGACCCGACGAAACCTCATATTATAGTGTTAAACTGCCCGAATACACGTCTCTGCGACGATACCAGCACATAACTATTGCCGAAGTTGAACAAATCATACTCAGCAAAGTGTCTAATGTGGAGATAAAAGAGCAAAAGCAACGAATGTTTGTTTTAAAAACGAAAGGAGTGAGAAAATGTATCATAAATGGCGAGGAGAACCAAAGCGACAACTGCTATGTTGTGTGGAAACGAGACGGGCTTTATTTCTACTGCCATGATACGGGTTGTGAAGGTAAAGGTGTGCGAATTCATGAATTTACTCCCGCAATTGCTCACGATATCAACACTATTGATGACTTACGGCGACTTGGCAGTGAGTGTAAGACGATTGAAAAATTCAAAGATTTTCTAGAAACCGCTTTGGCATGGATGAACAAATCATATTGTTTTGCTAACTTGGCAAAGCCAACCATAATTGAAGAATACATTGATGATAGGGACAAAATGGTGTTTCGTTATAAAACAGAAACGGCGATGGAGGCCTTCTTCAAAAACAAAAGAATAAAGACTAATCTTTCAAAGGAAGACTGGATGGCACTAGGCAAAAACCCCGCCACATTGAATGTTGTTGATTTATACAAAATGTGGAATACTCACCCGAAACGACGAGAGGTAAATGATATTATCTTTGACCCCAAGGCATACTTTGATGACAACAAAAAAGGGTTTTATAACTTATTCAAAGGATTTGCCGTCCCCGCCGACACATTGCACGATGTAAAATCATTTACTCCAGAAGAAGAGAAAAACGAGCCATTCTTTCAACATATTCTAAACAGATGGTGCGGTGGAGACCAAAATGTCTATAAGAAGGTTTTAGATATGTTTGCACACATTTACCAAAAGCCGTGGGAGAAATTACATTTATCTTTGGTGCTAACCAGCACAGAACGAGCAGGAAAGGGTATTATCCTTGAAATATTCAAAGATATTATTGGTGGCGAATATTACTTTCAGCCCTCCGATGTGAAAGAAGTATTGGGAGACTTCAATGCACAACTAGCACGGGCTATAGTCGTATATATGGACGAAATGGTGTGGGGTGGTGATAAGGAACGAGCGGGCACTATTAAGAGAATGGTATCCGAAAATACACTCACTCTCAAACAAAAATATTTACCAAATCTCACATTAGAAAATATCTTCTTCTTGGTGCTTGCTTCTAACGAAGAATGGGTTGTCCCCGCAGGAACGACGGAGCAACGATGGCTGGTATTGGAAGTATCGGACGAATTGGCACTAATGAAAGAAAACGAAAAAAGAAAAGTGATTGCGGATATTCGTGCAATTGACCGACAGCGACTGGCGAAGTTTCTTGCCGAACGAGACCTTAGCACTTTTAACGATCGTGAGACGATATTGACAGGCGGACTACGGCAACAAAAAGTAAAAACATTATCTAAAATGCGGAAGTGGTGGTTAGATTGTTTAAACGATGGCCATATTTCAAGCGGAATGCCAGAAATACAATTTGGCGAAGAAGTTTCAAAAGAAGTAATGTATGACATATACAAATCAAATATTAATGACCCTCATACTTCGCAGACAAGTTTCTGGATGCAAATGAAAAAACTGATCCCCGATGCAAGGGAAACAAAGAAAACCATAGGTGGAAGGAGACCAAGATTTATACAATTACCCTCTCTGGAAGAATGCCAGAACACATGGCGAACTATTTACGGAGACCAAGAATTGCGATTTAGCACACAGGACGACGACGATGAATAAACAATAATACCAGTTGGTATTTTTTTTCTACCAATAATATAGTATGAGCACAAAGCAAAGTTATTTGGACGAGATCGCCAAATGGGAGATTGATAGCAATGTTAAGAAACCGACTATCAAATGGACAAAACCCGACATTGTATCATTTTATGAACAATACAAACCAAATGTTGATCAACATACTAGCGACAATGTAAAAGTAGAAATGCCGTCGGCCACTACACTGGAAAACATAGTTAGCAGTATGGCTGAGGAAGAGAGTGTGCCATTCAAAACGGCGGATTTAGTAGAAACAGGCATTACGGAAATTAAGGCCAACGTGGGGGAAGAACTGGCAAAAAAAGAAACGGAAGCAAAAGAAGAGAAGAAAACACCGATTAAAGCAAAGCGGAATCCGCCCGAGGGCGGGTATAGTTGCTATGAAATAATAACGGCACATTTGAAAGTATCCAAAGACCCGTTTAATTTCTTATACATGAAAGTTGAAGACCGCACCATATTACAGGAGGATATGAAGAAATGGCACGAGAGTAGATACGGACATATACCACCAGAGCAACGCCCCACTCTTAAATATGGTAAGTTAGATTATAAGACATTTTTCCGCGATGTCTTGTCTCAACACGAGGGCAAACTCACGACACTAAAGGATATGTATGACAGGTTTCATGTGTAAGAGGCAGTTAGTGCTATGTCGCGCATTACATCAATATTGAAATATGAAGGTTTGAAAGATACAGGCTCCGCAGATGCTGATTTATAATATACTTCTATGGTTAATGGTGCGCCAGTCGCATACGTTACCAGAGCATCATTTGTTGTATTATCTACAATTCGTATAGTGCGGTTGTTGGTAGTGTCCGAGGGGTTTGGACACGTCATCTGCCATATCAAATTCATTTGAACTCCATATCTTTGGATTAGCCACACACAATCAAAAGACTTATAATCAATGGCGGTTGTATAATTTAGCACTTCGGTATAATAATCATATGTATTCGTGCCATCTGTGATATGAAACCAAAATTGAAAAGTGGCAATGCCAGTCGGAGCGGGTAAATTCAATGAACCACGAAATGATACATTAATGAAATAACCATATCCTAAACTTGATATTGTTTTGCTACCATATCCGCCCGTGCATAGAGTGGTAAATGTGGAACTCGTCATCCACGACCTAAGGTCAAGACCAACATACGCATTTTGAATGTTTCTTGTTAATGTCGGGGTAGCTACGACCGCGATTGTTTTTGTGTCAATAGATTGTTGCTCTTGCGAACGGCCAAATATATTCATTTTTTTAAACTATATATATATCTATCTTATAATATAAAATAATAGAATTAAATCAGTCAATATCAAGATATTGACATTTGTCCAGAGGACTAAATATGAACCATCTGGGAAATCCGTGGGCATATCACTATTACGGCTCTGTGATAATAGACGAGGATTTAGAAGTTGATGGAGTATTATATGGCGACCACATAGAAGCAAACTCAGTCCAAGCAAGGACGGACGACATAACAATATCGTCAAAAAATAATAACTCTTCTTTGTTGATATCTGATACTGGTTATGTGTCAATTAATAATGAATATGATTTGCCATTAGCGGACGGCACGGCTAATCAAATATTAAAAACGGACGGTAGCCTTATCGGCGGTCTGATCCAGTCCGGCAATAGCCAGGACCCTTCCTTGGAGGACATTTGCCTTACGAGGTCGTACGGGAGCGACATAGCGGCTGTCAAGAGCCGTATCAGTCCCGTCGTCCAATATATTACGGGTGCTTACCTGGTCAGGGTCGTCTACCGTCGCTTGAGCAGCCATCACCGCCGCCATAGGGGCCTCCTTGCGTTCCTTGCGGTCCTTGCCGCGACGATCCTTCTGTCCGGGGCCAGAGCGTTGCTTCCCGGCCCGCAGGGGGCACCAATGCGAGTTGAGCCCCTTCTCCAGATCGCGCGTGCGTGCCTTACATACTTCGAGTGTATGATTTGGTTTATCGACCTTGACAAAATGTTGTGCGGCGCGCGGTTCTCCTTGGCGGAGTCCTTCGTCCACTGGGCCGGCTTGGCGATCTTGATCGCGTTGACCCCAGAAAAGCGTGCAGTCTTGGTTGTACGCCCGCCGGACGAATTCGAAGGCGTATAGCCCTTGCGTTGGTCCGGGCCCTGGCCAGACTTCGGCTTGTTCTGCTGATGGGACGCCGGCGCTTGCTTCGCCACGACCTGCAGCTGACTACTCGAGGGGATGTCGCGGGGCCACTTGGTTCTTGGCTTCCTCGTGCTCTCCTTGGCCCTCTCCTTACGAGGAGGGCGCCGGCCGTAGTCAGAATCCGGTGCCGTCAGGATCATCTTGGGGTCCCAATCCGTCAAGATACGTGGATTAGCCTTGAGGATAAGGTACCTCAGCTCCTCCAACGTGCGCGTCGGCGCAATACCCCGTTTCTTTCTTTCTATTTGCAGGGCCTCTATGTGCTGTATCTCCATAGGGGAGACACATCGCCGGGCTACCTCATACTTATGGGTTTCCTTGGCCACAAGGCCTTCGTTCTGCAGCTGCCTGAAGAGCTTCTGTTAACGCGTGATAAAAGTGGCCAAGTTATCTTTCGACCGTCTCTTCATGTCATTTCTGTAGCTCGGGCCGAAAGGCTTGGTGACGTCGTAGACGATGTCTATTTTCCATCGTGAGTCTACTCGGTAATCCAGCCAGACCCATGGCAAGAGCTGCAGAGAATTCACGTAAGAGTCTTTGGAAGAAGTTCTTGCCGACCACGCGTTGAGGAAGATCTCGGCCTCAGACTGGGTCATAAAAAGAGAAAGATTTGAAAGAAACAGACGCAAGGTGTATCCTAATGATACGTGCTCGAACTTTAGCTTTTTTATCTCTCTCAGGCGGCGTTGTCGTCGTTCGGTAGCCGACTCAAATGGCGCCACCATCATAAGGACGGTGCTGCCACTAAAACGTATACCATTCTGGGTACGTGACGGCTCGGAGCTACTCGACGAGGGCTGCTCGCCGCTACTAGAAGCTGCACTAGCTGTTGCACTGCTCCCAGACGGGTTGTCCACCTCCACTTCGGTCGTCGGGGCAGCTGGGCCGGCTATAGCCGTTCCGGCTACCACTGGCGTGACCGCTGCGGAGGCTGCGGATTCCGCGACCGCCGTCCCGGTTTCTCCATCTTCGTCGCTCCCACCGGCTGGCGGGGGCGATTGCCTAACTGTGGAGAAAGTCACGATACGTGGAGGGGCAGAACGGGGTCGGCTTGAGGACTGCCCGACTCGGGGGGATAGGGGGAGGCCGTCACCGTCGGCCGGCTCTGCCCCCTCGCTCGGGAGAGAAAGAGAACAGAGGCCGGTCCTTCGACTCTTCTTCCTCCTCGACTACCCTTCCTTCCCGTCTTACCCGCCGTATGGGGAGACGAAAAGCGTGCCGCTGGCTTCGTACCGGGAGTCCGGAGGGGAGGCGAATGATCCCGGGAGGCTTGGGCTCCGTTGAGAAAACTTCGGGGTCGGGGATGAACAGCCTGGATTCACTATTTTGTAAACCGGATTTCGTGACTTTTTCATGTAGACACAAACGTAATTCTTGAAAAAAAAACTTGTGAAACGATAGGTTTCTTTGCCAGATATGTAACATAAATACGTGATGGACGATTAGTGTGGGTAGATACATACTTTTCTGTTAGTGTTGACATAACTTCCGTCCCAGTTATCTGGAGGATTGAATTTCGGAGGTTCACGTTCTGTTGCTTCTTTTGGCTAGTTTAGTTTTATTAAAATCTTGCTTACATATCTAGACACTGGCAAAATGTTGATTGTAGCACCCAAGTTAACTGGTCCGTACGAGCACACTCGAAATCCAAGGAGTAATTGACGCATGCAGAACATTTTTCATGCGCTGCAGATGTCAACTACACCCATCAGCTATTCAGTATTGATCCGAGTGGTACAAACTTTGAAGCAACAAGTATAGTTTGTCCCAGCCGGACCCAATCAGCAACTTTCCAGGAAGCTGAACAGTAGCATTTCCTTCCTTAACGTCTGGGCGTAATCATCGACGTTCCGGAGTTTCATCAGCGAGTCTGGCAGAGTTTATAGATAGACAAAAGTGAGCAATCTATGAACCCCGCCCTGCTAGTAACGCAGCAGCCTATCGTACAACCTGTGTAACTCTTCGTATGTCTCCACGGGTTAGGTTATACGACCAGCTAGTATCATTACACGTAGAAACATACGAAGACTTAAAGTCCAATTTGTACTATCAGATCAGACCATCCGCGTCCAAGCAGCATGGATTTCTCGGTGGCATTGACGGCTACGGAACATTTTTCATGCGCCGCAGCTGTAAAATCCATCAGCAACTTTCCAGGAAACAATATTCTTCGCTAACCACAGCGGTGTGTGCTCTACAAAGTCTTTGGACAATCTTTTGTCCAAAAACGAGGTAGAGTGCCAGCAAGAAACGTCGCCAAGAGGGCTGCACCAAAAAATGTTGCAATTCAAGCTTAGAAGTACAACATCAAGCGATGCACAAGAAACAGTTCATCCGCAGAGAACCCAGCTTCTTACTTTATGGAATTCTCCTGCCTGCACATCTAAATACATTTCATGTATGAACCTGTACTTGTGGGTTCTTCACGTGGCACTTCCCCGGGAAAAGTCGCAGAGCAGACAGCTTTGAATTTCCGATCTTTACTACCATCAAAGATCGGAAACGCAAACGTCAGTAGCAACCGATGTCATTGGTTACGAGAGGGATGTCATACGCGCGTCGTAATTACACCGATACGCATACGACATCTCGCACAAGCAGCGTTTCAGGAGTTAGTACCAAATGAACCAGGCGGTCATAGAGGATATGAGCCTTGTGATCTTGGGTATCAAGTCTGCTTCAGTATTAAGTCAAGCTTAACACCCAAGAGTACATCACTAACTGAAGAAGCAGTCCATCCGCAGAGAACCAAGCTTCCTATTGTTATTTTACTTGCTCGTGCCAGGTAGAAATGTTTTTCCTGCAAGAATTTCTCCTTGTGGGATTTATTCTTTTCAAGATTAACCGCAACAACGTGACCTATGCACGTTATGACATGAGCTGCAATCGACTGTGAAGAAATTTTATTGCCAGCCTCGCATGCAAAACCAAATTATTAACAAGCACAGACCGCGTTCGTCAGGTCTGATGTTGTTCTGGTTATCTGAAGGATTCCGAGGTTTTTCTTCTGTCGACCTACACTGTGCTCCTGAAGTGTTGCACCTACCTTGAAACATCTCATTTTAGTAGGTATGGCTCTAATAATACCTTAATTACCACCATGCTCAAGTCAGTGTCTGCTACATCTATGTTTTACTTACTAAAACTTTCAGCGCAAGCAATCAAAATTCGGCCCCGGATCGGTTTTAGTCCTAGCTTTGGTGGTCCTGGATGTCATCCTACTAGTTGAAAAAGTTTGCAGCAACAGATTGACTTTCTGCACAAAAAAAAAAAAAAAAAAAAAAAAAAAAAAAAAAAAAACTACAAAAGTCTTAGCGATTAGTTCTTGCCCTTCTGTTTGGGTGTCCTGCACGCTTGATGACCTTGCCGATTCTGAGGTTTCCTCAGCCTCGAAGGAGGAGGAAGAAGAAGCAACACGCTTCCTGCTTGATTTTCGACCTGGTTTTTTGGCTTGAGCCTGCGTCACAGCCTCCACGATGTTGACGTCTGGCAGAGCTCGTAGTCTGATGTCAGTGGTGATGAGCCTGATGAGGTTATGGCGGATCCTGTGCTGGCTTGTCAGAAGATCTGTGGGTTTTCCCCAGTGCACCAACATTGGTGCTTCCAGCTGCTGCCCTTGCACCAGGTTGTTTTCATCGCTTCCGGCAAGAAATAAATTTTCGTCAGGTGTGATCTTGAACCTGATGTCCTTACTGACGTCTTGGCCCTGCAATCGCAAGGAGTCCATTAACTTCTTGTCTTTGTCATTCAGCTTTTCTTTTTTCTCCCTGTACTTTCCTAAAAACCCGTTCTGCTCCTCTCCGTACCAACGCATCCTCATCCAGGTTGCGCAGCCGTGACGGTCCTTGAAAATTTTCTTGACCTGAAAAAGTGAAACGGGCTGCCTGGTTTGGTCGGAAGCTTCTTCCAGGGAGTATTCCATTCTAGCCAGCACCATGTCACCAGTCTGAAGGAAAGCATTTCCCTTCTTCAACACTTCGCTGCTGTCGTCTTTTTTCTTCTTTTCTCCGTCGGTCGGTCGACTTTGGTTGGGGAAGCGAATGTCGAACTTCTCGAGAAGAGTGATTTCTCCTAGGCGGGCGTCCTGGGCAGTGATTCGGCTCGGCAGCGCAGGTGCAAGCAGAGCCCTAGTTCGCGGTGCCGGTAAGAGCTGCGCGATGAGAGCTCCTGCTGAAGAGGATTTTGCTTCGGTCGGTCGCGCCAAGCGCACTGCCTTCTTGTCGACCATGCCGCACTGTGCTCAGTGCAGAATTGCCTTCTGATGCCTGAAGGTTTTGCTGTGCTGACAAGTCGGCAACATCCAAAGAAAAGTCAACGTCTCCAGCAACTTCAGGCCTCAGCAGGGAATGCTCGGAGGCAAGCTCGCTTTGCCCTGCCACGTCTGTTCTACGACTTGAAGTTCTGCCCAATCGTTGTCCTTCTTCCAGCAGAGATTCCTGCCGGTAAAAATCAACCATGCATGTGATTTTCATTAGAGTGCAACAACACAAACCAAGAATTACTTATCCGAAGGATTTTGGAAATTTTGTTCTGCAATTCAACCGAGGGCAAGTGATGGAAACAAGGTTGCATGCCAGACAGTTTATGATCATGCGCAAGTAAGGCAAGGTGTTGACGGTGCGAACTGATGCTTCTCTTCGGGGATGCAGCAAAGTGGTGTAAAAACCCCAGTTTGCAGACCCGACGACATCCTCCTTCAACTCCAAGTCGCGTGTGCAGTCGGTGCCCTTGACGTGAGCAGCGAGTCTTTCCGTAGCATTTTGTTTTTGTTGGCGGGCGAGGTTTCTTGCTTCCTTCCTCCTGCCTGCTGCTGATGAAGATGTCACGCTGCGAAGAGGCAAGCTCGACGCAAAGCTCACACTCTTCATCTTGCAGTCCAAGTTGATGAGCGCGATTTTTTTTCCAAGAGCGAAGTATGCGCTCTGTCGGTTGGCGTACTATGGGTCCCCGACCTCCTGATCCATCAGACCAATCTCCTGCATCGGAAGTGTCAGAGTCGTAGGGTACTTGTTCGCTGCTTTCTTTGTTGTCTTGTCCGTCCTCAGGCAACTTGAGAAAGGACTCAAGTCCCTGGATGATCTTGTCCAGCTCGGTCATTTTGAAGAGGGACACCGTGGGCACAAAATACAAAGCTTCGGGAAGTTGAAGTCGCAGTGGCGTTTGGCTGGGAACCCAACGCTCCAAGCGCGTCCACGCTTTTGTCTGCAAGCACACCCCACCTTGAATCTTCGTCAAGAAGTTGAATATCGAAGAGGAAGCCATGCACGAAGCGAGAACCGCATAACGTATCCTTGTTGAAGGCTTGTTGTTCGTCATAGAAACGCTTGAAGTTAACGATCCAGTTGCGCTTGAGGACGCAGGCATGAATGCAATCGTCTGGGAGCGCCCTTTTGCAAGCCTTGGCAAGCTCAGCAAAAGTGTGCACTGGATTCGCCCACAAATACTTGGAGATATTCGAAATCTTCTGGTCGACGTCCGCATGAGTATGACCGAGGGGCAGGAAACTAGCCTCGACTTGCTTGAACAGTTTGGTTTCTACCACAGACGCAGCCCAGGCAAGGAAGACATGAGTCTTATTATCAGCGTTGGTATTGTCCATCTGGATGAAGAGCTTCGGTGCAAGCTGACCGTCGGCTGTTTTGGGAAGAAATTGAAACGCGTCCACAAGCAACGTAATGGTAGTGTCGACGTTGTGCGGTATGTCTGCCGGAGCGACGTAACCACAAGTTCCAACGTTATGGTCACGACTGCAATAACCTTGCCTGCGTCCTGGCATAAGAGTGGTCACGATCTCGGACACCGTTGGCAAAAGGGACAGCGGTTTTGGCTTGGTCCATACCGTCGACTGCAAGGCTTGCATACTCGCGAGGATGCTCCCGTGTTGAATGTGACTGGCATAGATCGCTCGTTCTTCTCTCACATGACCAAAGGTGGGTGCCCTTCTTTGGCGAACAGCCTGCAGTTCCTCTTTTGTTTTTGCTGCAAGCAGAGCTGTGAAAGAATCGACGCATTCCTGACACTTACGGATAGGTGGGTTCTTTCTGATGACAAGGTGCACAAATTTGGAAGGCCTGTTAGCAAGGCCGTTCCAAACTTTGAAGAAAGTGGACTCTGTCTTACGCCAATCGATGCCGGTGTCAGGATAATCGATTTTTGCTTCATGCACAGCAGCTTCCTAGTAAACTTTTTTCCTTTGGTACGGCAAGTAGGTGAACTTGGAAGCAGGATCTTTGTCGCCGAGGTCCCTCTACATTTGCAAAAAAGAATAAGTAATTGTAAGAAGCTTCAAAAACTTTGCGTTGCATGACCGCAGAACATAAAAACAATTATCTGAAGGATTCTGAGAACTAGTTTCTGTCTACTTGAAGTGACATCGTCCACTGGAACAAGCAACTGAAAGAAAATGACTCAGGCAAGAACCTGCAGAGTGGCAATGTACGACCTTGAGGATGTTGAGGTATTTTTCGCAGTAGGTAGTTGTGAATCCACGTCGGTCAACATCGATGTCGGATCGAAGCAGACGTCGTTGGTTTGGGTCACGATCGCCGATAGCTCTGAAAACTGACCAACGGTGCCGGCTCAAACCGTAAATGTGCCGCACGCTGGTCTCGCAAAATGTGAATTGAGAAACCAGAATGGTTTGAAGTGGATCTTGTTCAGCTTTTGAGTTGCGATTATTTCGCACGAGGTCGAAAATAACCTCGCTCTGGTAGAATCGTGACAGATTCCAAAAACGAAGCCTCTTCACTGACAGGGCTAAGCGATTGAGGAGTTCTGGAATTTGGTCTTCCTCCAAACGAATGCAGCATCTCTTGACGCAATTCAGGCTTTCATCCCAGTTACATTCCAGTACCTGCAGTCTGCACCACACAAGAACAGTGTAAATTCAAAGTTCAAGATCAGGACTTTGTTCAATCCTCACCTTATCATGAAATCCGAACAACGAAGGAAATGAAAAAGTAGTTGGTAAGAAGTAACAGAAATAAATCGTCAGAATCATGAGGATAAGGCAGAATTCAATACTGTCATTTTTTCTGGGCTTAGGATAAAGTCGAAGTTTGCGTGCTCTAGGGCCTTACTTTCAAAAATTAAAATGCAAGCATAATACCAAGATATTTTATCTCTTTCGACGTGAAGGGTTTGGTGCCTCATCACTGTCGTCATTTTGCTCTTGCTCAGACCCAACAGAGGAATGAGGGTCTAGATTTTCTTCACAAGTTCCGCGCCGTAGACAGCTTGTAGAAGATGTTGATAACCTTCGACTTCATCTGATATCACATTTTCCAAGTGGCTGCAGGAATGAGTATGCATGTGTTTTCCAATGTCGTTTACTCCAAGCTTTTCTTTTTTGTGCCTGTGAGCAGCTGCTGGAGGCAGTTTTCTTCCACGTTGCTGATCTCTGCGGCGATGTCCTCTACTATGTTGTCCAGGTCTGGCTAAATTACTCCTGCCATCTGAGGAAGAGTTAACAGCAGCTGTGGTTGCAGGTTGTAAAGAAGTATTGTTAAGTGTTTGTGCTCGCCATAGAAAGTGAGGGAAGCCGATTTCATGTAATTGAAAAAGGTAAACACAAGTGAGTTTCTCCGAATCCTAAGGATTCCAAGTTTCTAAGAATGTGTCTTGGTGTTTGCAAAGAAGATGAAATAAATGAAAATTATCTATGTCCAAAACTGGCGCTTGAATTTTGAATCAAAAAGTTTGAATTACAAACTTCAACGTGGTGAAGTGCCAAATGCCCAAGACAGCACTGACGATTTATTTCCGTCCATGAAAAATGGCATAGAGAGCTGTGTGCAAAGACAATGGCACAACATATGCCCAGCCAAGTTTTTTGCCAACCAGTTTGTACAAAAAGGCAATGCGCAGAGTCCCGCAGGCACACTCCCAACCGCTGGCGCGCTGACAACCTCTTTATAGTTCGAGTTTCAGTCAAGGACCAAAGTGCCGGAAGCTTCCCGGCCGACACCAGAGACCACTTCTCATCGGTTACAGGTGCGTAGCCAATATGTCCAGCAGGAGTAAATCCAAGAACACTATTGGAAGGGGGAGGGGAGGACGAAGAGGAAGAGCAGAAGCACCAAAGGCAGACGTTCAGGGGTCCAAAAAGGGTGGGAAAAGGTATGGACATCCCAAGAAAAGGTACACAACCTAATTCTCGGAATCCTTCAAATACTGAGATTCATCATTGTGTTTAGGAAAACCAAGACAAATCCTTGGATTCGATCCCTGCGTCCATGACAATTGGGTTCTACCCTCCCAAATACCCCAACACCACGCCAGAAATCAGATGTTTTTATCACCCTGTTGAAGCCTGGCAGAGGAGAGAAAAAATTTTATTTCGCTAGCCACGTTCCTGAGCAGCTCATGCAAGACCACGACTCTGGGGACGTACTGATCCATCACCGCGGCCTGCGGTATTGCTCATTTTTGTATTTTTTGCTTCGTCACAGTTATTTCATTAACAATCAATTTCTTATTTATTTGTTTTATGTTTTTTTGGGAGCATTTTTTAAAAGTTTTTGATTGAATTTGCATGTACCTTTTCATAGGTTCTCTATCAGTTCCACCAAATTCGTAGCTCCAGTGCAGAAATGGCATTCTCTGTTTGTCCAAGGAGTCGCGAAGGAGTTGATAATGGTCGTTTTTTTATACCTCCGTTACTTTTTTTTTAAATCTTGATGGGAAGCTTGTATGGAGAGTGCAACACAAATTTATGTTTACTTCA
Organism: Paulinella micropora; assembly: GCA_019918135.1. NCBI lineage: Eukaryota > Cercozoa > Imbricatea > Euglyphida > Paulinellidae > Paulinella > Paulinella micropora. Next base: position 25,470 of record WBZZ01003999.1, read on the forward strand.
TTTTCAGGTCTCTTGTAAAAAAATGTTCACTTTGGCGTCAACACAAGTCAGTTTCTACTTATCTGAAGGATTCGGAAAATATTTCTGTGCTTCCATTACCTGTGCTTGCCTTACTAACTGACAAGATACAACGATTTTTGAAAAAAAGTTGTCAACAGAACGTGCTTTTTTGCTTAGGTCTTTGTCGCCTGGTCAGTACTGCCACTTCTGACCAACGCTCAGGCTCAAGATTGTAAGGTGCAATGGGACAAAGTTGCAGAGGAGTTCTACAACATGATCGACGCGTTCAAAGTTCACGGTGGTTTCCAGGCCCAGGTTGGAAAAGGATACAAGCTTCCCTGGTACACCTTCCTTCTACTTGTTGCTTTTGACGCTTTACCAATATTTTGCCCTAACAGACATGAGACTTCGGAATCTTTCAGATAATCGATCTTTGATCTGTGTTTATGCAGGGACCCCAAGATATTGGATGTTCTTTTCAAGATCGGCATTGAAAATGCAGGCCCCTGTGGTGAAGGCAGCCTGCAAGAGTTTTCCTGTGACAAATGATCTTGTTCCACTTGGCGCCTTTCTTTGGAAGACAGAAGTACTGGGGTATACAAGTTGTTCGTCTTCTTCCGCTGCAAGTTCCTCTGGCGCTACGCCTGCTCGCGCTGCCTCGTTGGCGCAGTCGCCTTTGGCGTCTTTTCCAATCACCTCTGCCCCAAGTTCTCCGTCTGCTTCAGCGCTACCCAGCACCAGCCCAAGGTCAGCGGGCAGGGGAGACCCTGTCTTAAATCTTTCTCGGTTTACCCATTCGATCTTGCCGCCGAAGCCACCCAGCCCTTCTTCAACCATTATTTCAAGCACTTCAGCAGCTACTCAAGCCTTACCCCCTGCACCACCTGAAACTTTGCAATGGACTTTGACTCACGAACAACGCAATGACCAGGAGGAGGATCCGGAGGTGGAAGTAGTAGAGCAAAATGAAGACAGAGGACAAATATGATCCTGAATAGACTGATGACAATGAGTTATCGTCGGCTCAAGCACCCGAACCAAAAAATCAGGTCAGCCGCCCAGGAAGAAGCAACGCACTGGTAAGAATAAAAAGTCGTCGAAAAGAAAAAAACAGCAGACGTCATCGGCTCGTGCTAAGTCTTTGGTGTCGCGAGCGGATGACCGCGAAGCATGTTTTGACATGGGCGAAGCACTTCAAGAGCAATCGATCGAGGCGGAATCAAAGCAGGGTACAGGCCTCAAACCAATGGAGCAAAAACTGTTGGAGATACGCTTGAACAATGAGGTTGGGAAGTACGAGATATATATTGATCGCCTTTATCAAGCCAAGGCGAGTTGGCAGAGTCGACCAATCAACAAAAGCCAAGTTGCCAGTCTCGTGGGCAAGATCAAAGATAACCGTTTCTTGAACCTTCCACCGGCGTACGTCTTACCTGTCATGCTAACCCCCAGAGGCAAGCAAAACATTGGCATTTTGACCAAAAACTTCTTGGACCCTTTCTGGGAAAACGAGGAGAATTTCATACAATTCCAAAGCGTCCAAGGATTCTTGGATGCCACCTAGCGTCTTATCCCGGAACATGCGGTCACTACAAACACCCAGTTGGCCTGGCCGACCGACAAGGTCAGAAAAGCGTATCCCAACTCAAAGCACAACGACATCTACTACTTGGTGGTTGGAGGAAAACGCGGTATCATGGCGATCAAGCAATCCCTGCAGCAGGACCCAAAAATGGCCCACGCCCTCGTTTGCTTCAATGCCTGCATTTGCTATGTCAACTTGGACAAGAAGACTGCCCACATCCTCGGAGACCTCAGTCAGAAGGGCGCCTTGCATCACTGGAAGGAAGACAATTTTACTAAGGTATGCGTCCTGTACAAATTCTTTCTGTGTGCCAGCCACTTTGCATTTATTTTTCTTGTACACAATGTTTGGACTCGTTATCTGAAGGATTCTGAGAATCAAGGCGTGTTTACCACATTTTGCATTTGCATTGCGGGTATTCCTGGTTTGTTTTTTGGTTGGAAAGAGAGATTATTTTCAATGTTAACAGAGGCAAGTCCTCGGAATCCTTCAGATAATGAGATCGCATGCTATGTTATTGCATGTCTGAATCTTCTCCATGGCTATCAAAGGCAACAAAGCTAAGTTCTCGGAATCCTTCAGATAATCAGATCGCATATCGTGCTTGAAATTTCTTTCCTCAGGTTGTCAAGCTTCGTGAGGCTCTCTGCGTTTCTTCCCAAGGGTGTTTCCATCGACGAAAGGGATGATTACTTGCGGTCCTTGGTGTCCAACAAAACCGACTACCACAATCTGAACATGATTCCTCCGTCCGCTTGTTGGGATGCTCTCCTGATTTCCAAGTTCGTGAGCCAGGACTGGCCTGGCGACGACAAGTTCGACGCCGCAACCAAGAATCCAGAAAATTTTCCGGATGTGGACCTGATGGTGAACATCCTTCGCAACCACTACTACACGCTCCGCATTGCTGTGATCCCGCAAAATTTATGGAATTTGTTGGAGCAAGTAAACAAGTCTGTTGAGGATGAGTGGATCAAACACACGCCTGCATTTAAAGAGTTCGAGAGAAAGAAGAATCCACCCCTGGGCGAGGAGGATCGCGTCAGGGAGTCCATCGATTTCTCTGAGTACGCTAATCCTCTGAACAAGATTATACTCAGCCAGTTGCAGGAGGGTGTTTCTGACGCGCTTCTTCTAGACTGTCTCGCCGACATCATTCGTGGAAAGTTGAAGCTGAACAAAGTTTGTCAGTGGCTCAAGATGGAGAAGAACCTTGCCAACGTCAAGTGCGTGATCGCGAGGAAATTCTCAGAGCATGATGACATGTCGACCCGTCGGCTGCAACAGGTCCTTGGGCCGCAGCTCACTAATGAGTTCCTCGTTGACCTTGCTAACCAAAGCAAAGATCTCATCAAGGCAGCTCAGAAACGAGCCAACGAGGAGAAAAAAAGGAGAAAGAAGATGGCCAAATCAAAGGAGCAAAAGCAAGCCATCGACGATGAGGATGCCGTTCCTGATACCGAGGGTATGTGGAAATGCCTCCCGCACTCTTACAGGTCACGTCTGCAATTGATGTACGACCAACGTAACCAACTTCGAGATAGGCATGCCCAACAGTTGCAGCAGAGCAGTGCATCGAGTTCGTCGAGCTCTTCTTCATCGTCCAGCTCTTCTTCGTCTTCGTCATCGTCTTCGGCTGCATTCGACGTTTTCACAGCCGCGTCTGGCGACAGCGCCCACGCGCTGAATATTTGGCAAGTGAAGCATCCTTTCTTCGTGAAAGATGACGGCAGTGGCTACAGTTTTGGCAAACTTTATACATTCAACATCCATTCACCAGCTGTCGATTTGCAAACGGAACGTTCTTTTGACAACGTTCTTTACCCTCTCATGTCCCCGTTCCAGGAATATGCAACACTGAAAGATATTGGTGAAACTTATTTTGACTTTAACGTGAAAACCAACTCTGCCAAGGCGGGTTTTAAGTATGTAACATGAACGCACCCTGGGGCTGGGGCCAAGGGCCGTGGGACTCAGTTGCCTGGGACAATTTGCAGTACGCCCGCGCTCTTCGCAAAGCTGTCGGTACCTTTCTGTTTGTCAGATCATTTTTGACATGTTGTTTCCTCTTTTCTTTCCTGTCATGTCATCCGGAGTTTCAAAATGATCTTGTTTTGTCGTAGAGCTCGTTGCGGATGAATACGGTGCTGATTTCTAGAAGGTTCCGACGGAGTTCACTGTTGGTGTTCACGTTCCGATTGAGCAGGCTGGCAACGTTTTCGACGCCGCTTACCGTGCTGGTTACTATGCTGCGTTCCCAGTCACCGTCGTTGGTACACGCTGGAAGCCATCGCTGGAGTTTGGCGACCACTCTCGGGTAAACAGATTTCGTTTCCTGATTATCACTCTCGGGTAAACAGATTTCGTTTCCTGATTATCTGAAGGATTCTGAGATTTTTGTTCTGTTGCCTTAGTGCATCTTGGTGATTGCATGCGTTTACTCCAGCAGCTACACCAACTTCGTAAACTGGGAACAAGCCTCCAAGCTTCCGTTTCGACCTACTGGCCCTGAACCACCTCCAGTTGCACAAGACGCTTTGGATGAATATCTTGAGGAGATCGTTCCATGGAAGTTTCTGGTTCTGGCAATTGTTTGCTGGTGCAGCATGAGGTTCACAAGTTTTCTCTTCCTGGCCAGCCGCCTGCCAACAAGACGTCAGAGCCTGTCAAGCTCGACAATGCTGCTGCTCTTACTGTTTTGTTTGTGTCCTTTATGCTTGGCTTCATGTCGTTGTTTTTGTTGCCTGTTTACAGCGTTGATGCACATGTTCGGCGGGAGCCCAGACAAGTTTATGGTCATAGACCTTTGCTGCGGCAGTGGTTCTGCTACTTTGGCCGCTCTGACAGTCCGAGTGTCCCTGATTAAGTTCTAGAAGTTTTCAGTTCAAGAGTCATGATCACATGATAATAATTATAAGCTAGATACTATCAACTAGGATCAAAGTATTAATATTAATAACTACTAGAACTAGGATAAGCTATTGTAGTAATATTGCAGTGTGATCTGGGTGTATGTTCTACATGTATTAATACATGTATTAATACCGTGACATGTTCTGCTACAGGCTAGTGCCAGGCTAGTTCTGAATCTAGTGAATTATCGGAATGAATACCGTACCGGACCGAAACATTAATATTGTGTTAAATTTTCTTCAAGTTTTTACTTCAAGTTTACACTTCTATTTTTAGGTTCCGTTACTTCATTTTTTCCGTTTATTAATCAACTGTCATAACTTGTAGTTGTTACGTTTTCAACTGCCGTTAACAGATCAATTTATTTCCCTTTACCTGTTAACTTTTTAGAAAATGTTGACTATTGCCTTTTTCCCCATATCTGAACTTTATTTCCTTTGACCGCTATTTCCGGTCCACAGTCATACTTGTTGATAGGTAAAATAGGCAACACACCAGGTAAAGTAGCATTTTACTTTATTTTTCCCCAGACTGACTTGAAATTCCCCAACTGCTACAAACTCGTGATCATACTTGAAATATTCTCGTTAGTTCTCAGAATTTGCATTGTTTCGCAAGGGACAAGTAGTCTGTCAAGCAAGTGTACTAAATAAACTGGAATTGACCATCCCAGCGTCTTTTGGTACCTTCCCTGTTCTCGGAAGTATTTTGAGATCAAATGACAGCCGTGTGTGTATTCATTTGAATGCCGGTTGATAATTTCCTCACAGGAGGGTAGTCAAGACTTACAATTCGAATTTCCCTTTATTTTCGGAAGAGTCACACTTAGTGTGTGCTGTGCACAGCTCGAATTGGGGAACACCTACCTGCTTCTGGAAACACCCGAACAGCGAGCAAGCTCAAGGTCTGCAGCTAGTTTACCTGTCTTTGAGTGGCCGATCATGGTGACCGTTGTTCATGTTCACCACACGCAGAGAGGCGACTTGTACCATGTATTAAAGTCTTGTTCAAGTCTGTTCAAGTCTGTTCAAGTCGCTTGCATACATATATAGGACAGTCCCTCAAGCAAGATCCATCGAGTAGCAACCAACCCTAAAAGTCTCATTTGCAAATTCCAGACCTGTTTGCTACATCGTGGGTCTTCTACGTTCAGGTGTGACAAAATGAGCCTTCCAGCCTCATTTCCACGCCCCAATTACGACCTGGTCAGTCAGGAAGTCTACCATCGAGAAGAATGCCTCAACATCTCTCGTACGCTGAGCACCAACCTCAAGGTCCCCTTCATGGACACATACAGGAAGGCCCTCAAGGACGGCTCGGCAAAGAAGCTCTCGCCCCAGACGGACGGAATCAGCCGCGCCCACTTTATTAAGGTCGTACTAATGACTTTAAATAAGGACCTCGGACCCCTCTTAAGGACGGCCTTCTCAATCTTGAGGAGGAGCCTTTGCTCCCCATGCAGCCCCTTGAGCAGATAGTGGATTATTGGTTAGACCCATCTACTTTCCATAAGTGGACCTCTTATAGGGGTGAGAGAGACCTAGCTATAAGTAGGTACAACGACCTTGCGAAAAAGGTCGGTTGGGTTCTGTCCCCGGCCAACGTCCCCGGCTCCATACGCTACGTGACGGTTCCTGCACCAGCGGCCACGGCGGCTCCTACCATGGGCCCAACTCGCCCACCGCTGGCAGGAGCAACGACTACGACTACGACTACGACTACGGCTACAGCTACGGCAGCGACGATGCCTCCGGCTACGGCGGCAGCATCGTCATCGCGCTTCATGGCGGCCCCCGCCCCGGTAAGGTTCCCCCCAACAGGCTCCCAACGCTTTGGTGGCCCCATCACAGCCTTCCCAGGTCGATCCTCTCGCCCTTCAGGAAGTAGTCTGGGCCCCATAGGCGGGTCAGAGGCACAGCGTTCCCTGTTTACCCGACCGAGACCGGTTTCTGACGGGGTACTTTCCCCACTAGCATCAGGGTATGGCTCATCAACAGACCGGATTCACTATTTTGTAAACCGGATTCCGTATTTTTTCCTTGCCTACAACAACGATTCCATGACAACAACGCTTAATGAACCGGAGATGTTAGTAAACACGTACACAATGTAATAACTTTGGCGAAGTTTTAGGTACAGAAAATATTTAATGAGTTTAAGTACTTTCATGCTTCGGTGCATAGGACCATTGAAAAAACACGGTGACGTTCTGGGCAAACCCGAGGAAAGTTTGCTTATCGTCTGGACCACCAGCCCACGAAGACACAAGTTGAAGCTCAGAATCCTCAGGATAAACGTTTCAATCACTGCGATACTTAAAAATATCGATACCAACATCAACAAGGCTAAAACAAAAGAAATCGACAGTACCCTCCGGCAAATGAAAAACAAGTTTCACCAAGGATCACAGCCAAACGATACCCCTCCATACCCGGGTATCATACCCCAGAGTATGATATCCCTGTTTCATACCCGTCCAATATGATACCCCTGTTTCATACCCCTGTCCAAAACATCGGGGGGATATTTTGGGGAGGGGGGGTATCTAACCCTAACTTCAATTGAGGGGTATGAAACAGGGGTATCATATTGGACAGGGTATGAAACAGGGGTATCATACCCTGGGGTATCATACCCGGGTATCATACCCGGGTATCATACCCGGGTATCGTTTGGCTGTGGATGGCGCAGCGCAGAAAAAAACTGGAAAAAAAAACAGCTACTTGGTTTCTTTCCGCGCTGCGCACCCAGTTTGAGGCGTTGTGCCATTCTGCCCTTACTCTGCCTGGTCCCTCTGGAAAAGGCAGAATTGCATAAACCAGTAACGAAGCTTCGAGGGTCAACAGTACAAGACGGAGATTGTAACATTGTGCTTCAGAAGTAAACTCCGCCTTGCATTGCTCACCAGTTTACCAGCCGGTAAGTGCGTTGGTTACGACTGCAAGGTCACAAGCGCATGTATCTGAATTGTTACGAAATGCGTGCGACGTATGTGAATTCAGTGAAATAATTTTGAATACATACCTCACCGAAATCAGACAGGAGCAACACGAAGACCTCACCAAAGTGATCCACTTTCCGAGGTCAAAATTTCAGTAACAATGCAAAAGAATCGCACCAATTGAAACCTTGACCCCTAGCATCGTTGCCATGAGGGGTTTGTTCTCTTGCTCGTATTTCGAAAGTTTCGCGATATGATCAAGAGTACGAACAAGAAACAGTTCATCCGCAGAGAACCCAGCTCCTTACTTTATCCTAATGTTTAGGAACAAAGTTTAAGTACCTTGCATCACAGAAATTCCAATTGTGGGTTTTGAGCATGAACAAGTTCCACGGATATTGCCGACGCAAAGCAAAGAAAACGTCGTACGCAAAAAAACAACTACCATACACGAGTGCAGAAGAACCGAACGGAACGAACAGAACAAAAGACTAAGAATTCTAAGGATAACAAGATTTTATTTTTGTAACTGAACCCTAGTTCTGGTTATCCTTAGGATTCCGAGTCTTTTGGTCTGTTCGTTGACTTCACCACTCTTGAAACTTTAACATGCAGTGCTCGAGAAGGATTATAACCACCAAGCATTCTTTACAAACAAACGCATACAGTAGTTGTACAGCAATGCACGTTCACTTCAGTGTCGGCGGGAGAAAATGTTACGGATTATTATTACTTACAGTCATCAAACTTTGAAAACAAAAGCGCGGAACAATTTAATGAATTGAAAAGTTCATGAACCTGAAAGGCAAAAGGGGTCGCAACATCTGCAAAATTACTAGCACGAGCAAGGGAATGCTGCTGTGCAGAGTTTGAGACCGACTGGCGTGCCCAGGACACGAGACATTTTTACATCGTAAAGAACTCTAAGTCTGATGCAGACAAACCGCCCAAAGACTCATGCTTCTCGGGAGACGCGGTACCAGAACGTAAAACCTTGCGCCTAGAATCAGTAATAGCAGTACGAAGCATCTCCAGTAGAACTGGAGCCCTTCCTCATAAATTGATCTATCGTCCCTCTAGCAGGTCTGGGTTTCTGTTTCTTGGGTTCTACAGCAAAACAAAATGGTTGATTGCGACGAACAGAAATTTCCATGGTACCTGCCTTGCCACTGCCTGCACCGTCCTCCGTGGCCAAAGGGGCTTCCAAACTCGGGTCATCAACCGCAGAGCTCTTCAAACTATCAACCAACGTTGATGCCAGAGATAGTGACGACGCTGGAGCTGGCTGTTGGTCAGGCTGCTCCTCAGCCGACGGACCCGAAGAACCACCAGAACCAGAAGAAGACTCGGTCCCCGAACCAGGAGCACCAGAGCACACTGTCACCGCCAGAGGCAGCACCGCCAGAACCATCATCTTTGTCGTCATCCTTCTTGGGGGCAGGCGCTGGTTCTTCTGTTTTCTCCTTTTCTTTCTCCTCTTCCTCCTGTTCTGGCGTCTCTTGCTCTTGCTTGTCAGGAGACGGCGTCTTGTCTTTATCACGAGTCTGAGAATTGGTCAGCGCAAGTTTCAAGCTCTCGATTTGCTCAGCGGACAGGCCCAACAACCCATCGTCCTGCTCAAATTGCCTGCAAAAACCAAAGGGAAAAACAAAAAAAACCTTCAATATACTGATCACAAGAACGAAAGAGACTTACAAGGTGCGCGATGCTTCTCCAGGCAACTGAAGGACGGCGTTGAGCATATCAAGCGCACGATCACGGACCTCCATGAGCTGCTTGAGCTCATCAGTATAGTACTGCACCAAGTCCTTGACAAGATTGCCCTGAGCCTTGACTTGAGCAGGGCGCTCTTGCTGCTCGTCGTCCTAAAAAAAATTAAAAAAAAAGAAAAGGTGAAGAAAAAAAAATGACAAGGAAATGACTAAGCCGCCCATGAAACAAGATTAACAGAATCATCGTCTGCAAGCTGTTTCTTCCCGGACTTTTCTTCATCCATACGAGAGAATGGAAGGATCGTCTGCCTCAAGGAATCGTCCGAACCATACTGCCAAGGAATCACGCTGAGGTCACGATCCAAAGCTCCTTTGGGTGC
>WBZZ01003999.1:77500-92500 GCA_019918135.1 Paulinella micropora
AGCGCTTGTCCCTCCTACCTACCTACCTACCTACCTACCTATCTATCTATCTACCTACGTAGGCAATGTAGTATATCCGCCACACTCCTCTTCCTCCTCCAGCGCTCGTCCCTCCTACCTACCTACCTACCTACCTATCTATCTGTCTACCTACCTACCTATCTATCTGTGTACCTACGTAGGCAATGTAGTATCTCTGTCACACTCCTCTTCCTCCTCCAGCGCTTTCCCTCCTACCTACCTACCTACCTACCTACCTACCTACCTATCTATCTATCTATCTACCTACGTAGGCAATGTAGTATATCCGCCACACTCCTCTTCCTCCTCCAGCGCTCGTCCCTCCTACCTACCTACCTACCTACCTATCTATCTGTCTACCTACCTACCTATCTATCTGTGTACCTACGTAGGCAATGTAGTATCTCTGTCACACTCCTCTTCCTCCTCCAGCGCTTTCCCTCCTACCTACCTACCTACCTACCTACCTACCTACCTATCTATCTATCTACCTACGTAGGCAATGTAGTATATCCGCCACACTCCTCTTCCTCCTCCAGCGCTCGTCCCTCCTACCTACCTACCTACCTACCTATCTATCTATCTGTCTACCTACCTACCTACCTATCTGTCTATCTACCTACGTAGGCAAGGTAGTATATCCGCCACACTCCTCTTCCTCCTCCAGCGCTTGCTCCTCCAGCGCTCGTCCCTCCTACCTACTACCTACCTACCTACCTATCTGTCTACCTACCTACCCATCTATCTATCTGTGTACCTACGTAGGCAATGTAGTATCTCTGCTCCTCTTCCTCCTCCAGCGCTTTCCCTCCTACCTACCTACCTACCTACCTACCTACCTACATAGGCAATCTAGTATCTCTGCTGCACTCCTCTTCCTCCTCCAGCGCTTTCCCTACCTACCTACCTACCTACCTACCTACCTACCTACGTAGGCAATCTAGTACCTCTTCCACACTCCTCTTCCTCCTCCAGCGCTTTCCCTCCTACCTATCTCTACCTACCTACCTACCTACCTACCTACCTACCTACCTACCTACATAGGCAATCTAGTATCTCTGCCGCACTCCTCTTCCTCCTCCAGCGCTTTCCCTCCTACCTACCTACCTATCTACCTACCTACCTACATAGGCAATCCAGTACCTCTTCCACACTCCTCTTCCTCCTCCAGCACTTTCCCTTCCTCTAGCTCCTTCAGCCTCTCGCAATCATCTCCCAAACACGAAGAGGTGATCTCTCTCTCTCTCTCTCTCTCTCTCTCTCTCTCTCTCTCTCTCTCTCTCTCTCTCAATCAATCGCATAAACACACACAGACACACACACACACACTACATCTCTCTCTCTTCCTCCCTCCCTCTCTCTCTCTCTCTCTCTCTCTCTCTCTCTCATCTAAAATACATGTTGTATGATATATGATATATGTTTATGTAATTAGACGGAGAATCTTCCACGAGAAAGCAATGGAGCAGACGCAGAGGTATATATGTATGTATGTATGTATGTATGTATGTATGTATGTATGTATGTGGTATATTTTTTCTATGTATGTATGTAATGGAGCAGGCGCAGAGGTATATTTTTTCTATGTATGTATGTATGTATGTATGTATGTATGTGTGTGTATATAATCTATGTATGTATGTATGTATGTATGTATGTATGTATGTATGTATGTGTGTGTGTGTATGTAATGTATGTAATGTATGTATGTATGTATGTATGTATGTATGTATGTATGTGTGTGTGTGTATGTATGTATGTATGTATGTATGTATGTATGTATGCATGAATGTATGAATGTATGTGTGTGTGTATGTATGTAATGTATATATGTATGTATGTATGTATGCATGTATGTAGGTATGTCTGTAGGTATGTCTGTAGGTATGTCTGTAGATATGTCTGTAGATATGTCTGTAGGTATGTACAGGTATGTATGTATGTATGTATGTATGCATGTATAGGTATGTAGGTATGTAGGTAGGTATGTAGGGTATGTATGTAGGTATGTATGTATGTAGGTATGTATGTAGATGTATGTAGGTATGTAATTCAATGTAATGTAATGTAATGTAATCTAATGTAATGTAATGTAATGTAATGTAATGTAGGTCTGTCTGTCTGTCTGTCTGACTGACTGTCTATCTGTCTATCTGTCTGTCTGTCTGTCTGTGTGTATGTATGTATGTATGTATGTATGTATGTCATGTATGTATGTCATGTATGTATGTCATGTATGTATGTCATGTATGTATGTCATGTATGTATGTCATGTAAATATGTCATGTATGCATGTATGTATGTATCTATGTATGTTTGTATGTATGTATGTATGTATGTTATGTACATATGTATGTTATGAATGTACATATGTATGTATGTATGTATGTATGTGTGTATGTATGTGTGTATCCTTTTGCTAGATCATAATTTGGCTGCCGCTTTGGTGTATGTATCTATCTATCTATCTATCTATCTATCTATCTATCTATCTATCTATCTATCTATCTATCTTTCCTTCTATCTTGTGTTAGGTCATGGTTCGCCTACCTCCCTGGAGAAGATAATCTGTGTGTATTAAGCGCACATTTGTTCCTCACTACACTCAGGCCCATTCTATACACCGCCCCAATTGCGGGTTTCGGGTGTGAAAGTGCCCACCGCAGGCCGGGCTTTTCAGGCCAGTGTGAAAGTGCCACCGCAGGCCGGGCTTTTCAGGCCGCAACACACACAGAAAGTGGCACCAGAAACCCGAAATTCCGCGTGGCGTAGAACAGCTCTCAAAAGACAAAAGCAAGCAACTTTGAACTCGGTGTAAGGCAGGCAATCAGTGTATGAGATACGAACACGCTATGATTGGAAAGCCCTTGCCCTTAAGCTTTCCAAGGCCAGCTTCAGTGTTCTGATAGCACTCAGAACATTCAAGCAGCAAAAACAGCCCTACTTTCAACAGCTCATCGTTCCAGATCAATATTTGAGGTACAAAAAAAATGCAGATCACACTGTGGAAAAGCTCCGGTCCTGAGCTTGCAAGTGTTGGTTTGAGCGTTGTTGCATCACTTTGATTGATGGAGAACGATGAAGCATGCGATCAAAGTCGGATAGTTTGACGCTGGATAGTTTGCTTCAGTGTCGTCCGCTACAACTTGAAAAAGTTTCCTTCAATAGCTTAAATTATTAGTATTATTCTCAGAATTCATGTAAATTCTTGAATAAAACTTTTGGTTCTCTTTTTTATACCTTCCCGTATTTCCTCCTCCTCCTCCTCCTCCTTCTTCTTCTTCTTCTTCTTCTTCTTCTTCTTCTTCTTCTTCTTCTTCTTCTTCCTTCTTCTCTTTCTTCTTCTTCTTCTTCTTCTTCTTCTTCTTCTTCTTCTTCTTCTTCTTCTTCTTCTTCTTCTTCTTCTTCTTCTTCTTCTTCTCCTTCTCCTCCTCCTCCTTCTTCTTCTTCTTCTTCTCCTCCTCCTCCTCCAACTTCTTCTTCTTCTTCTTCTTCTCCTCCTCCTCCTCCTCCTCCAACTTCTTCTTCTTCTTCTTCTTCTTCTTCTTCTTCTTCTTCTTCTTCTTCTTCGACTTACTCTAACCTTGACTGATAGACTGTGCGTGTGTGGGTTGGTTGTTGTGTTGCGTTACGTTGTGCTTGACACAAGCATAGATCACACAACGAACAAGACACAGGAAAACAAAACAAACACGACACCACAGTTACACAAGAAACGCACGACACTGCTCGTTTCATAACTATGAGTGGCAGAGCAAACACTGCGTGGTTAGGCTCCAAGACGAGATCAACCACAGCCACTCGATTAGACTTGTCTGATGGAACAGACTCACATGTCCCACCTGTCACTGGTGAAGGATTTGCAACTCCAGCCAGGGGAAGAGGTAGAGGAGAGGATGAACCCATCCCTCGCTCCCCCTGGAGAAACGCGGAAAACAGTCTAGTTATTCCAACTCGGACAGTAAGGCATAGGGCCGTGCCCGAAAACTACCGTAATCGTCCGGAGGGTTGGCCACAAACCCCTGCCGATAACAAGGACCAAGGTTTTAACCAGAGGGAAGCCACTGCATTCCTCTTCCCTAACAATAAGTATGGGGATCCGGAGTGGTTAAAGTGTGTGTATAGTGAGGGGAAGGATGAGGGTATTGTCAGAATGATGTATCAGCCATATCCTAGCCTCACGCCACACGGCTTCCAAGACATTTTTCAGTGATTATTGAGCTCAGCCAGAGCCGATTAGATTCCGGAACGTCGATGACTACGCCCAGACGTTAAGGAAGGAAATGCTAGTGTTCAGCTTCCTGGGAAGTTGCTGATTGAATCCTGATGGTAAAAACTATACTTGTTGCTTCAAAGTTTGTGCCACTCAGATGAATACTGACTTGTTGATGGGCGGAGTTTACAGCTGCAGCGCATGAAAAATATTCTGCAGCAGTCATTTCCACCTAGCTAGGATTTCGAATCCGAACCGTGACTGCTTGCTTGTTATTGTAAGTCTGATTGTCGAAGCCTCCGACTAGTAATAGCATGATATATAGTAGCTGAGCTCAGCTTTTTTTTTTTTTTTTTTTTTTTTTTTTTTTTTTTTTTTTTTTTTTTTTTCAAAACTTGACTCGGCCCCACGGTTTTCCCGGCGGGCCTAACTTCAGTCAACGTAATAATACTAGTATTCATATCATGAATAGGTCAATATATAAATATCACATCTATTATTAATGAATCCTGCATCATGATTAATCAGCCGCACAGAAAACCCTGCATGCACTTTGAGTAAAATCCGAAGCCAAACAGAAATCCGAGAGGTGTTGAGATGTATGCAACAGTAGTGAGATGTCGGTTTCGTCCTGCTGCCGCCGGACCTCCCGGCTCCGGGAGCCGGTTTTTTTTTTTAATGCGACTAACACAGAGTCCTTTATTTTAAATTTAAGATTCTAGTTATTTCTGAGGTTCTGGCGAAAGTCAAATATCGGAAGAAAAAAATTGAGGGGGTGATGAGAGATGTTGAAAAAGTATTGAACTTCTCAATATTTTTCTCAATACTCAGTGTTTCTATTAAAAAATAATAATAATAATTATATATATATATATATAAAGATGAAATAAACTAAAATAAAATGGAATCACAAAACAAAACGAAGGTAGGGAAAGGACGTAAAGAAATTAAAAAATTCTAGCAGACAGAAAAGAAAATATAAGAAATGCTTCGTTGTAGCAGTACTTGTGATAGTAGCTATGATCACAAAGGTGGGTGAACGGAAAAAGTGGGAAAGAAAATAAAAAAGAAATGGAAAAGTAGAAAAAGTATAAACAGAAATAGAAAGATATGTAAATGTAAACGTGAATGTGAATGGAATTGGAAAATGATTCGTTGATTTGTTGATCGTGAATTGGTTGAAGCCACCCAGGCAGACAGACAGACAGACAGACACATAGATAGATAGATAGATAGATAGATAGATAGATAGATAGATAGATAGATAGATAGATAGATAGATATATATATATATAGATAATAGATAGATAGATAGATAGATGGATAGATAGATAGATAGATAGATAGATAGATAGATAGATAGATCGATAGATCGATAGATATACAGATAGATAGATAGATAGATAGATAGATAGATAGATAGATAGAAACAGATAGATAGATAGATAGATAGATATGATTCTAGCTTCTTATACAATCTAGTGGACTCTTAATGCATGTCTTAATGCATGTCTTTCATGTTACTAACAACTTGAATTGGCATGCAAGTGGCAAAACTGCACCACGTCGAGCTCATTTTTTTTTCCTCGATCAAGATTTTGAGGTACGACACAATGCTGAGCAAACGATATGAGCCAGTCTTGTCCTGAGCTTTGAATCGATTGCTTCAGCACTGTCATAGCACAACGACTGAAGGATATTAACGATGAGGTCAACGTGGCATGGCCGCTACAACTGACGTAAGGAGAACAATGAGGTCAAGGTTGCAAGATGTTGCGCCTTGAATGATAAGTCATAAAATACTGACTTGAATAATACTTCTTACATGTCAATTATACTGCATGAATGACCCCAGGCCTTGTCATGACTAAAATGAAAATTATATCACGATGATTATATATACGATACTTGCTGGTATAATAATAATAATAATAATAATAATAATAATAATAATAATAATAATAATAATAATAATAATAATAATAATAATAAATAATAATAATAATAATAGTGCTTCTCTGTCAATGGCTGATGCATTTCTGCACATGCGCCTCCATCGTCTCACCCGTGAGGGGAGTACGAAGAATTGACGATAGGCTCTAATGACACCCCCGCAAGGGCAGTTCCAACACTTCCAGACGGACCGGTATGTTCAATGAAAATACTGGTCCAGACGGACCGGTATGTTCAATGAAAATACTGGTGGCACCGACGGGAATCGAACTGGCGACAGGGCCCAGATGGTAGAACTTGACCACTGGGCTATCACGGTGTCCAATAATAATAATAATAATAATAATAATAATAATAATAATAATAATAATAATAATAATAATAATAATAATAATAGTAATAATAATAGTAATAGTAATAATTGTACATGTAGTTTAGAATATAATAGGCTGCAAAGCTGTATCGGCTTATGTATGCATGCGTGCAATCATGTACAATAGTAACTAAGCCAGCGCCAGGCGAGAATGAAAATAAATTTTCTCACTACAAATTATGATTACTGGGGGAAATTTGAGTGGCCCAACGACAAAAACCAACTTTGAGCCCATGTTCTCCTTCAAGATTTGAGATATGACAGTGCAGAGCGCACGGTTTGGCAAGCTCCAGTCCTGAGCTGGCTCATCCCCGAACTGCGGTTTTCTGGTGTGGAAGTGCCACCGCAGACAAGGATGTTCAGGCCTCAAACCCGGAAAGTGGCACCAGAAACCAAAATCTCGGGTGTAGAACAAACTCTCAGCATTGTCGTATCACAGACGGGCTGTTTTCCCTCTCGAATATCCCTCCTTCAATTCATAGATTGCAGGAGAACGATGCGAGCAAAGTTGGAGGGTACATCTCTGGACTGCCCCTTAGTAATAACAAGCTGAATATATATATATATATATATATATATATATATATATATATATACGAGCAAAGTTGGAGGGTTCGTCTCTTGACTGCCCCTTAGTAATAACAAGCTGAATATATATACGAGCAAAGTTGGAGGGTTCGTCTCTTGACTGCCCCTTAGTAATAACAATCTGAATATATATATATATATATATATATATACACGAGCAAAGTTGGAGGGTTCGTCTCTGGACTGCCCCTTAGCAATAACAATCTGAATATATATATATATATATATATATATGTATATGTGTGTGTGTGTAATATGATGTTGACAAGGCTCCGGCAAAACGCGTCGAGATCAACCCATTCACTCGCGTCAAACATACCAACCTAGATGGATAGATAGATAGATAGATAGACAGATAGATAGATAGATAGATAGATAGATAGATATAGATAGATAGATAGATAGATAGATAGATAGGTGGATAGATAGATAGATAGATAGATAGATAGATAGATAGATAGATAGATTTTATGTAATCTATCTATCCATGTATGTATGTATGTATGTATGTATGTGTGTATGTATGTATGTATGTATGTATGTATGTATGTATGAATGTATGTATGTATGTATGTATGTATGTATGCATGTATGTATGTATGTATGTGTATGTATGTATGAATGTATGTATGTATGAATGTATGTATGTATGCATGTATGTATGTACATATGTATATATGTATGTATGTATGTCTGTCTGTCTGTCTGTCTGTATGAATGTATACATGTATGTATGTATGTATGTATGTATGTATGCATGTATGTATGTATGTCTGTATGTGTATGTATGTATGTATGTATGTATGTACGTATGTATGTATGTATGTATGTATGTATGTATGTATGTATGTGTACGTATGTACGTATGTATGTTTGTCTGTCTGTCTATCTGTCTGTATGTATGTGCGCTGGTTAATGTGAGGTGACTTACATAGATACTACTAGATAGATAGATCTATAGATAGATAGATATATAGATAGATAGATAGATAGATAGATAGATAGATAGATAGTCTGAGAGAGAGATAAAGAGAGAGAGAGAGAGAGAAGAGAGAGAGAGAGAAGAGAGAGAGAGAGAGAAAGAGAGAAAGAGAGAGAGGAGAGAGAGATAGAGAAAGAGAGAGAGAGAAAGAGAGAGAGAGAGAAAGAGAGAGAAAGAGAGAAAGAAAGAGAGAGAGAGAGAGAGAGAGAGAGACCTGATGCAGCTACATCGATATCAGCTCGATCGTCGTTCAGGGCGCTAATACACACACACACATATACATATATATATATGTATACATAGAAATATATATTTATATATATATAGATATATATGTAATGTAGTTGATACAGATGAACTCGTCAACGATACTCGTTGACTTCGTCATCTGTTTTTGAGCCTTACTACATATTGATTTCGTAAAACAAATACAAACAAACAAAACACCTAAAATGTAGTTATACAGAACACTAGATAGAAATAAAGTATTCTATAAAAACATTAGATAGATAGATAGATAGATAGATAGATAGACAGACAGACAGACAGATAGATAGACAGATAGATAGATAGATAGATAGATAGATAGATAGATAGATAGATAGATAGATAGATAGATGAGATAGAAGTACTGATAGATGAGATATCGACTACTAATGTCAGAAAAAAAAGGAGCTTCTGATTTCAACCAAGAAGTCTGTGGGCAAAGTATTTTCCCGATGCCCAGCTAAGCCGTGATATTTGCACGGAAGGGACTAATATAGGCGATACCAGAAGAGCTCTCTCGACAGCATGTCTCTCAAGATCTCAAACAGTATTGGGCGGGGCCAGGGCTCGTTTACATAGACAAAGATAATGCCCGTATTATTCGTTAAGTTTGTTACAGCGCTTTTGCGCGCAAGGGTTTGTGTAGAACCGGTGGGTCCAACCAATTTTTCGCGGATATAATACGTTGTTTGCGGCTTGATTTTTTCAAATCACATATTTCGACCGTTTCGATGTGCTCTGGTAAGGTCCATATTTTGGCGGAATTTGCGTTATGATGGAAACGTAACATATTTCATTTTGGTATGGCACGTGCCAGCCGCGCTGTACTCCAATGCCAGCCGCGCAGTACCCCAGTGCCCAAAATTTTTGTCAGCTACGTCGCTCAAGCTGTAAACAGGCCGGTCCCTTTTTTGAAAATTTTAGCCCACCAGTCACGGTGGACACGTGAAGAAAATAAATAAAAATGTGCTTACGGTGCGCGATCACCGTTGTGCACCCGTATCCATCGAAGCGAAAAGAAGGATTGTAGATTAGGATAAGGAGACAGAAATGTAATAGAAAATAGAGGAAAAAAGGAGAGAAAAACAGGAACTACTATACGATTCTCCATCACCCATGGTCCATTTCTCAGATCTGTCTCTCTCTTACCCTAGTTACCCAACTTTCCCCACATGTTGCGTTCAAGGCAAATGATTTGACAAATGTTCTAACGAGAAGTCTGTGTGCACGCTACGTTGGTTACTTTTGTTCAGAAGAGTTCCCAACGTATCTTATCCTTTCCAAAGCAAGAAGAAACAAAAACAAAAAAAACAAAAACAAACAAACAATGCAAAACAAAACAACAGCAGTATCACTGAGTTCTTCACTGCAGGTCACTGTACTGAACTGTCACGCATCCATGGCAAATCGATTCTGTTTACTTGCTTGGAGGATGAGTCTTGGTACTCATGCCTGGCCACAAATCGACGCACAAAAACGGGAAAAAATCGATGCATCATGATAAGACTGCAGTGTACATTGAGGGGTATATTTAAGGATAGCAAAAGGGAGTTCGATGTGATAATATATGCTTATATCATTACTACTATGAGAACTGTTAATAATGTCCGTGTTTCTTTTTCTTGGCTTCTTTCTCTTTTCGTTATACTTATTTGTTGCCATTTTATGCCTGCTTGATGTTATTGGTGGTTTCGTTTGCTGCCTCTTTGATGGAACAGAAAATATGAATGAAACCCTAATAGAAACAACCAAACGAAAGAAGCCCGAAAATTTTCTACAACCTTCTTTCTTCTTCATCTCCTTCTCCTTCTCTCCCCTTTATCCTCTTCCTCCTCTTCCTTCTCCCTCGTCTCCTCCTCCCCCTTCTTTCCTTCCTTCCTTCCTTCCTTCCTGCCTTTCTTTCTTTCTTCCTTTCTTCCTTTCTTCCTTTCGTCTTCCTCTTCTTCTTCTTCTTGTTCTTGTTCTTGTTCTTCTTGTTCTTGTTCTTGTTCTTCTTCTTCTTCTTCTTCTTCTTCTTCTTCTTCTTCTTCTTCTTCTTCTTCTGTTGCTGCTGCTGCTTCTGCTGCTTCTTCTGCTACTTCCTCTGTTATTATTATTATTATTATTATTATTATTATTATTATTATTATTATTATTATTATTATTATTATTATTATTATTATTATTTAGGGAGTACATAGGCCATTGGTCCTTTTCAAGGGGCTGATTGGTATAAAGCTCCTAGAGTAATGTTCTATGCCGTCACTTCCTTTATTCCACCGATTGGTGTGGAGACTTTCCTTATGGAATGGAGGACTGGATGCACATGGCCTTTTGGCTCAGCAATTGGCAGGAGATACATTATTATTATTATTATTATTATTATTATTATTATTATTATTATTATTATTATTATTATTATTTGGACACCGTGATAGCCCAGTTGTCAAGTTCTACCATCTGGGCCCTGTCGCCAGTTCGATTCCCGTCGGTGCCACCAGTATTTTCATTGAACATACCGGTCCGTCTGGAAGTGTTGGAACTGCCCTTGCGGGGGTGTCATTAGAGCCTATCGTCAATTCTTCGTACTCCCCTCACGGGTGAGACGATGGAGGCGCATGTGCAGATTTGCATCAGCCATTGACAGAGAAGCACTATTATTATTATTATTATTATTATTATTATTATTATTATTATTATTATTATTATTATTATTATTATTATTATTATTATTATTATTATTAGTGGCACTTCGATAGCCCAGTGGTTAAGGTCTACCATCTGGGACCTGTCGCCAGTTCGATTCCCGTCGGTGCCAGTATTTTCAAAGGATATTCTCTTTGAAAGTATTGGTCTGTCTGGAAGGCTTGGAGCTGCCTTGCGGGGGTGTCAGTAGAGCCTATCGTCAAATCTTCGTACTCCCCTCACGGGTGAGACGATGGAGGCACATGTGCAGAAATGCATTCGCTATTGACTGAGAAGCACTATTATTATTATTATTATTATTATTATTATTATTATTATTATTATTATTATTATTATTATTATTATTCTGCTGCTGCTCTTCTTCTTCTTCTTCTTCTTCTTCTTCTTTCTTCTTTCTTCTTTCTTCTTTCTTCTTTCTTTCTTTCTTTCTTTCTTTCTTTCTTCTTTCTTCTTTCTTCTTTCTTCTTTCTTTCTTTCTTTCTTCTTCTTTCTTCTCTTCTTTCTTCTTTCTTCTTCTTTCTTCTTCTTTCTTTCTTCTTTTTTTTTTCTTCTTCTTTCTTTTTCTTTCTTTTTTCTTCTTTCTTCTTTCTTCTTTCTTCTTCTTTGTTCTTCGTTCTTCTTTCTTCTTTCTTCTTTCTTCTTTCTTCTTTCTTCTTTCTTCTTTCTTCTTTCTTCTGTCTTCTGTCTTCTGTCTTCTGTCTTCTGTCTTTTGTCTTTTGTCTTTTGTCTTTTGTCTTTTGTCTTTTGTCTTCTGTCTTCTGTCTTCTGTCTTTTTGCTGCTTGCTGCTTGCTTCTGCTGCTTCTGCTGCTGCTTCTTCTTCTTCTTCTTCTTCTTTCTTCTTCTTCTTCTTCTTCTTCTTCTTCTTCTTCTTCTTCTTCTTCTTCTTCTTCTTCTTCTTCTTCTTCTTCTTCTTCCTCCTCCTCCTCCTCCCCCTCCTCCTATTCCTCCTCCTTACCGTCCCACCCACCCCCCCCCCCCCCCCCACCCCCTCCCCAAGCTTTGTACTACCCCAACAAATACCTTGCCTTAGCATGTCTATGTCTGCTACTGATGTGTTAGGTACTGTTCGGCCATACTTTTTATCAGTTTCGTTTCAACAGTTTTCAAATGAGTGACTCGCACAGCGACCGGCTGCTCTTCTATGGTGACATACACGTATACATACTTCATACATAACATACATACATACATACATACATACATACGCACATACATACATATATGCATAAATACATACATATATGCATTAATACATGCATACATACATACATACATACATACATACATACATACATGCATGCATGCATGCATGCATACATGCATACATACGTACATACATACGTACATTCATACATACATACATACATACATAGGTGCATACATACATACATACATACATACATACATACTGTACATAGGCACGCTGATTTTCTTCGCCAACATCGGTTTCCTCTTTCTGGAGGTCGGCAGGTTACCCATGGTGCATCTGGCAGCCATCGTACAGAAGAGGATGCTAGCGATCGCGGTGTGCGCCACCGTCTACTCCTTGGCCGGTTTTGATATCGCCAACTCCGGCAGTGCATCCAGTCATCCCTGTGGTTATCTATCCTATCTATCTCTATCTATCTATCTATCTATCTATCTATCTATCTGTCTTTCGATCTATCTTTCTATCTATCTATCTATCTATCTATCTATCTATCTATCTATCTATCTATCTATCTGTCTATCTGCCTGTCTGCCTGTCTGTCTATCTATCTATCTATCTATCTATCTATCTATCTATCTATCTACCTATCTATCTATCTATCTATCTATCTATCTATCTATCTATCTATCTATCTATCTATCCATCTATCCATCCATCCATCCATCCATCCATCCATCTACCTACCTACCTACCTACCTACCAACCTACCTACCTCCCTACCTACCTACCTACCTACCTACCTACCGACCTACCTACCTACCTACCTGCCTGCCTGCCTACCTCCCTCCCTTTCTCCCTCTCTATTTCCCAGGTTCCAACGCGTTTGCTGGCTTTCCCTCTGGGGAGCAGTGGCTGCATGGTCTAAACAGCTACGAGCCCGGGCTAGTCTATCTACAGACCATGGCAGCCTTGGTGGTAGAACACATCACATACATGACGTACATGACGTACATAACATACATAACATACATAACATACATGACATAAAACGTACATGTCATACATATCAACGTCTAGGTAGGCAGGTATTACGCAAATTCACACGTTGCATTCACATACATTCCATACATTACATACAATGCGGGTCCAGGTCATCGCGGCTATGCTGGGCTCGATGAAACATTCATAACATACATAACATACAATGCGGCTGCTAGGTGATCGCGGCTATGCTGGGCTCATACATAGCATACATAACATACACATGCCAGGTCATCGCGGCTATGCTGGGCTCGATGGCAAACATACATAAAATACATGACATACATAACATACATACAGGTCATCGCGGCTATGCTGGGCTCCATGGCGGTTCGGGCCCAACTGACCAGCTTACTTGTCATGACCGCACAATACGTAACATACATAACATACAATGCGGCTGCCAGGTCATCGCGGCTATGCTGGGTTCGATGGCGGTACGGGTCCAACTGACCAGCTTACTTGTCATCACCGCCGCTGTCAGCCTCGTCAGCTACCCAGTGGTGCAGGTAAACCTGTGTCATAGTGTGTATATTCGTGTCTATCTATCTGTATATCTATCTATCGGTATGTATATTTGTATATCTGTATATCTATCTATCTATATCTATATCTATCTATCTATCTATCTATCTATCTATCTATCTATCTATCTATCTATATCTATATCTATCTATCTATCTATCTATCTATCTATCTATCTATCTATCTATCTATCTATCTATCTATCTATCTATCTATCTATCTATCTATCTGTATATCTATCTATTTATCTATCGTATCTATGTATTGTATCTATGTATGCAGTTCTGGGTGTGTAGCCCGGCGGTTGACTCAACAGTGCATACATACATACATACAGAAATACATACATACGTACATACATACATACATACATACATACATGCATACGATACATACATACATACATACATACATACATACATACATACATACATACATGCATGCATACATGCTTACGTACACACGTACATGCATACATACATACATACATAACATAACATAACATAATATAACATAACATAACATAACATACATACATGCATGCTAACATACACACGTACATACATGCATACATACATACATACATACATACATGCATACATACCTGCACGTGTCAGTTCTGGGTGTGGAGCGCCCCTGTCGCTGTCGCTGACTAAACTGTGCATACATACATACATACACACATACATACATACATACATACATACATACATAGATACATAGATACATACATACATACATACATGCACGTGTCAGTTCTGGGTGTGGAGTCCGTGTGGCTGGCTCAGTAGTGGGTACAGGTCTATCTATCTATCTATCTATCTATCTATCTATCTATCTATCTATCTATCTATCTATCTATCTATCTATCTATCTATCTACCTATCTATTTACCTATCCATTTATCTATCTATCTATCTATCTATCTATCTATCTATCTATCTATCTATCTATCTATCTATCTATCTATCTCCTTTCTCGCTTGTTGAGCCCGGAATAAAACCCACAGTGCTCTGTCGGTTTATACTAGACTGTCGAACAGTCTCGAAACTCCATCTGCTTACTGGGCCCTCTGTAATGGAGGTGGGAGCTCGTTCTGCAAGGGGCGCTTTATGGAACGAGCCCTGGCCCCGCCTGGTACTAGGGAGCTTTGGTATTGCCTGTATCAGTCCCTTCCGTGCAAACATCACGGCTTAGCTGG
>WBZZ01003999.1:132500-137500 GCA_019918135.1 Paulinella micropora
CCTTATCATCTACCGTGCCATCTTCGTTCACGACCCGCTTGAGCGCATCCAAGCCCTCCCGCAGCCTGTGATCTGCTAAGATCAAATTTTCCGTATCTTCCTTCCATTTGCACCGACCCGTGTTGTAAAGCCTGCGTGTTAGCGCTGTGTTGCCCAGTAACTCGATGCGCCCTAGGAACCGAAGCCGGGCCGCCTTGGCAAGGATGCTAAAACTCGGCGTGCGGCCTAAACCCCTGGTGATGCAGCCGCTTGTGCGCGTACCAACACCCAAGATGACCCGCAGGGGCGCTACCAACGCGCCCTCCAGCTTACTCAGCTTGTTGGCGCCCGGCAGATCCCAAAAAGCCGATGCGTAAAGCAACTTTGCGCCAACTATTTGCTGCCAATTCATCAGCCGAAGACGCGCTGGAACTTCGTGGGCAATCCAGAGGGGGTAGGCAGCCGTTCCCGCTACAGTGAACTCCGCCGCCCGCTTCGCTTGCGGTTTATCGGAGAGGGTGTCCGTGAGCAGAACTCCCAGGTATTTGTAGTGGTCGGTGACGTTGAGAACCTTGGCCCGGAACCTCACGCACGGGGGCGACTTTTTTGACGTGGCTTGCCCGTATATCGGCATGACTTCCGTCTTTCCCGGTTTCAGGTTGATTTCAAGCCGATAGTCCTCCACGAATGTCGCCACGACATTTACAATTTGTTGAAGCTCCGTGACATTATGCGCAATTACCGCAACGTCGTCGGCGTAAAGCATGGTCCGTATGTCTTCGATGCGGTTGAGGTCCTCGATCTCCAACTCTTTCGCGATTCGGACCGTAAACTCATCCATGAAGACGTTGAACAGCGACGGTGACAACGGCGACCCTTGCTGAACTCCCATCTCTTCCAGCACTTCACCAGTGAGTTCGCCATCGACTAGCACTCGCGATGACGTTCTTCGGTAAAAACGCCGCAGAATGCGATAGAACTTGCCCTGTACCCCCATCTGGGTTAGCCTCTGAAACAACCCGGCCCGCCAAACCGTAGGGAATGCCTTTCTCAGATCCACGAACAAAACGAAAGAACGGAGGCCAGCTTGTTGTCTAAGGCGCAGACGCTCCTTAAGGACAAAAATCTGGTCCCCCGTACTACGTTTTGGCCGGAACCCACCCTGCTCTGGGCGCAGCCTGCCCGGCTGATCGATAAAAGCCGTAAGCCTCGCCGCCATAAGGGACAGATACATCTTACCCAGACAGCTCAGAATCGCGATGTCTCTCCAATTTTCCGGATCGGTTGGGTCGCCTCCTTTTGGGATGTTGACGATAATCGCTTTGCCCCAGTCGCTGGGGGTGTATTCGCACGATTTCAACCAGTTGAAGAAGCGCACCAGAAAGCTCACTATCCGCGTGCCTCCGTACTTGAGCATCTCGTTCTTGATCTTATCCGGTGAGCACGCTTTGTGATTCTGGAGATTTTCCTGGCAGAGCTCCGCTTCCTTCTCGGTGTAATCATAGTCCAGCGGGCCCGTCTCAGTCCGGATCTCCTCGGCTTGCGCCATGGCCTCGAATTGGTCGCGCAGGTTGTCGTTATACTGGAAGGTTTCGCGGGCCTTCCGCTCAGGCTCAATCCGCGCTGCTTCCTCATCGGAACCGACTTCCTCTACACATGCATCCTCCAAAAACTGGTTTTCTTTGGGGACCACCATACGTCGGCGGTATTCTTCCCATTCTTGTAGTTTTTCCCGGAGTGTGCATGCCAGAGTGCAATCGGGCTTCCGAACAGGAGCAGAAGCGTTCGACCGCCGAACCCCGCCCAAACGCTTTGACAGCTTCCAGTATGTGGCCATGGTAGCGCTCCTGAAGTTGGCAGCGGTGTCATTCTGGACCCGCTTCCACGCTTGCTCCTTCTTCTCCTTGCATAACCTTCTGACCGCCTTCCGCGCCTCTTTATATCTTTGCCAGGCCTCTCGGTTGGCCTCATTCCTTCGCCAGAGGCCGTATGCCTCTCTCCGTCGCGCAATCGCTTCCCTAAGACCTCATCAAACCATGCATTAGTAAACCCTGGCCTAATCACCCGAACTCCCAAGACCTTCGCGGCTGCGCCCGTGAAAGCTCGGACCACTAAGCTAGCGACCCTATCTACCTCCTGCTGAAGCTCATCCGGATCCTCCACTGCTGATAGATCTGGGAGGCCATCTGGCAACAGCCCCGATATACCAGCTGCAAAGGTCTCGTCGTACTTCAACCTAAGCTTAGACAGCTCACTCTCCTTACTCTCAACTACCCTGCCTATCAAGCGCTCTGCCTTGAATGCTTTGTACCTCTTTACCTGCTTTTTGGGGGTGGCTGTCCCCCCCAGACCAGTTCCGCCCACACAGCTTTGTGGTCGGTATCAAGGTCTACCTCGTCGACGCCGAAGCTCGCCTCCTCCGCCAGCTCGGAAGAGACGCAGATGTAATCCAGCAGATGCCTTCGTCCACCTACATTTTCCTGCCTAGACCACCAATATTTGTCCCCCCGTGGTTGCGAAAACCCACTGAGATTGCGCAACCCCGTGGCAACAAGCATCGCAGCCAGCAACTCACCATTCTCACTCCTAACCCCTCTACCCCTCTCATCGATCTCGCCAAAGGGGCCCACCACTCCCTCCTCCCGTGCTATGCTGGCGGGCCCCAGCTTAGCATTAGCATCACCAACCGTAGCCACATGACCTTTGGTGGCGAAGTAGGAGACGGCCGCCTGCTACGCCTCATAGGCTGCAATAGATTCCTCTCGTTGATTTTCTTGGGGGAAGTAGCCGTTGCCGACGAACACATCCGACGCCGTCGCGCTCCCAGACGACAGCCTCACCCACAATTGCTGTGGGTGTGGAACAGGCGCCTGTACAATGGTAGCGCACGGGGCCAGATAGTTGGCCACCAACGTCAAGACTCCTCCCAAGAGACGCGAGCCCGCACCACTTGCAGCCGCTTTGCCGAGGACTGCGAAGCCGTCGACTTGGAGCTTCTCCACCTTCTGCGACGATAGGTTGTGCTCCTGGGCTCCGACGATCACCCAGCCTCGCTCCTTGTAGTGCTCCGGCCATTCCCCAAAGCCTGGGCTATCCACACCCACTTTGCCTTGCCAATTATGTGAGGCCACCCTCAGTGGGAAGCCTTTTACAAATTGGGAAGAACGAAGCTGGTGCCGATGCCTGCGCTTCGGTTGAGCCCGCCTGGAGCCCTCCGCCACCCTCCACGGCCCATCCTGCACCCTCCGCCCCAGCTCCTCCAGCTCCCGCCTCCCGCCCCACTCCGCCAAGGGAGATACACCGCTTGAGGCTTCGCCCTGGGGCTCGTCGACTTCCACGTCGAGCACCCAGTAGCCAAACCCCTGCTTGCGAAGCTCCCTCTGCATCTCTACAAACTGGGCACCCCCCCGTGCAGCCCGCTGCTTCTCTCTTTCCCGGAAAGTCCTACCCGTCGCAACGTGAACCTTTCCCGTGAAAAACTTACGCTCCCGCAGCAGCCGCACCATCTTCTCCGCCTCCTCACAAGACGCACATTTAATCCGCAAATGCCGCCCGCTACCTCTGCCCGCGAATTCCACCTCGACTTCCCCGAGACCGAGAATTCGGAGCTTTCGCGCCATGACCACTGTCTGAGAGACATGCGATAGCCCCCATACTATGCAATATCTCTTATCCAGCTCATTTCGTACCTTCCTCCGCCACCTCGGTGGCGGTACCGCTTGCCACACGCCGTGACCAGACCTTTCCGGATGTGACTTCTCTTCCGAGGTTGGGGAGGGTGATCGAGATGCAGCAGGATTGCTGGCTCTACGTGATTCAGGTTGCCCGTCAGGTACGCGAGCACTCGACCACCCTACCCCGGCCGAGTAGCCATCGCCACCCGCAGGCGCACTCCCACGGGGAACGTCTAAACCTGAAGGATTACCGCCTTGACCCATAGGGCCAGCACTAGCGGCCGCGCTCTTCGCATAAGAACCTGACATAAGTGGTATGGGACCCCGGTGCCGCATTGATCGAGTTGTAAACTCGATAAATGAGGACCCAGGTGGGGTTATTCAAAGCTCACCTTAAAAAGCATACGTGTACGTATGTATAGGAATACACAAACACTCACCTGCATCCGTAATCAGGCACGAGGCAGGACCCGCTGTGCATCCAGGTAGGTGTCGTGGCAAACCACCCTGCGTCCGACAAACGCTGCAAGTGAGTCATCTACCGAGAGAACAGAGTGACAGGCCCGTGCACGTGTACCCACCACCCCATAACCCTCCGCCAGAGCAACCCCATGGCATCCGCAGGATGAGCACGAAGAGTGCTGAGAGAGAGGGTGAGCCAGGAGCCCCGCTCCAGTCCGTCGTTACTTTCGTCATTTAGTCACTTCAAGGCTTGTGGTAAGGTGTAGGGCCTCTCGCCTTCGTACAAACTCCGACCGACAGTAGTTTGGTTGACCGTCCTTCGCGGTGACCCTCTGAACACAACCCCCTCCCCCAGTGCCCACCCCTTGTGATTCCAGAGGCCACCCCGAGCCAAGAGCCATGAGTATGATGAGCAACTCACATGAGTTACTCTCAGTAATTGGGTCCCGTCTCATAAATCAATGGAACGCTTATCGCGCGCCCCTCATAGGCTCAGCCCGCCCATGTGAAAGCTAGGCCTCGCCCAAAGCAAAGCAAAGAAAGAAAAAAAAAAAAAAAAAGAAAAAAAAAAAAGAGAGAGAGAGAGAGAGAGAGAGAGAGAGCGAGAGCGAGGCCGTCGTGGCTCGCCCGCAATCCAGCTGGGTGCACCTCGTCACAACCACTCATCGGCGTGAGCTCATAGCTGTGTGCGACATAGGTACAAGAGCAAGAGGAGAAACAGTGTGCCAGCGTGGATGTGTGGGTGAGGCAGTGCGGTGAGGCAAAGCAGCGATGCCAGTCGAATCCCTGGAGACGGAACCTAGCATCAAAAACATCGTATAAGTCTACCCCAGGCCTCCATCTACCGAGTGGTGAGCTCGATAAAAGAAGACCCGAGTGGGGTTA
>WBZZ01003999.1:142500-150000 GCA_019918135.1 Paulinella micropora
TTCAATATTGTCCGAAAAGAAAACAAAGAAAGAGGCCAAATCAGTATGTTGACCTCGCTTTCCGTCAAAAAGTTGCAGCGATGTGGCAAAGCAGAAGTCATTCTCTAAAAGGAGCTTTCAAGTGCCATCCTTCGACTATCCTTAGCGGTTTTTCATCTCAGATTTTGATTCGAGAAAAATAACGTCCAGAGTTGGACACGTTTGTTACATGTCGTGAATAATGCTAGGGAAAAGGAGACGCACAACAAGGCACCCCTATTCACTTAGGCTCATATCTATCCTAATTATTGTATTGACTACGAACTTTTTGTTCGGTATGTGTCTTACAATGTGTTAGATCTCATACTGATGTTTGTCGTCAACATTACTGCTTACATCATACAATTTACTGGCCTCCCTCTGATTTCATATGTAAATTGAGGGGATTTAGTGGGGTGGGACGCCTATCTCAGCCACCAGACAAACTTTGTAAGTGCGGTCTTTTTTTTGTGAAAGCTCTCATCATAGTGGGTGGCTTGCCATGGTAAAGTTAAAGAAATAATTTTAAATTTTAAAAAAAATTAATTTTCGAATTTTAAAGAATTTTCGGACATGATTTTTTTGATCTTTATTATTCGTCATTGTTTTCAAAAGTATGGTGCGCCGCCCTCAGAAGTATGATATTTAACTAGGACAACATGGTTTGTTGATTATTCTCGTATAGCAAAAGATAGCCGTCCCACCATTTTTGTTCCCCTACACAACAATAGCTACAACTTAAATAAAGTTGTACAGAGTGATAGTAGCTACTCTTCCTTGTTATAGGCTCATATGACATGGCGATAGGAAGCTATTGTTGAAAACCGTACTGTTGTACATCAATTTCCCTTTACAAACGAGCTTCCCGCTGATTTTCTTTCTACTTTTTTGACACCATTTTTCATATGATATATACCCCTCTACCCCTAATATCCGACCGATGGTTCTCGTCTAACCGGGGAGGGGGGGATTGTAGGCGCAGATAGATAAATATACCTTACTTTCATACTTGAATACCCCGGTACAGACCATAGATGATGTACCGCACTGAAGAGACGTGCCAACTGACAATAAAAGTATCTCTTAAAACCGTGGGTAACGATAATGATTAGCCTACGATATAATATAATATTACTAACTTGTGACAGTATTTAACAGATAGTATTAATACCTTTTCAGTTGAAACTACACCGGAATAATTTATCAGACTGAGCACCTTAAAGACCTGCTAAAATCTTTACCGTTGAAAAGTCACTCTTTTTGACCGGTTCATTTAATTTAGATTCTCCTCTGCACTACGTTTCGACTTCACAATCTGGTTTTCGATTCCGTTAAGAAATGATTTCAAACGATCCGTTCAAAGTTCTTTTAGCTATTGCCATTTTCCCCATTCGTATTACCTTTTTCCCAAATTTCCCGTAAAACATACACGTTACGGTAGATTAAATTTGTGGACAAGGGAAGGAATCACGCAAAAACAGAATATCTAACTGTCTTTTTCCGTTCCCAGTCATTTTCCTCGAAACCCAAAGCAATTTGAATTTCAAATCCAACAACCCGACACTATCAGTTTAATTACTGTTAACTTGAAGACTCGCGACACTATCCGTTTGAGAACTGGAAACCTCACAATCTACATTCTACACTTGATCGTAAGTTGCATCCAAGCCTGCAAAGAGTTCGAAATTACTAACGTAAATAAACGAAGTATGCCTGCCCACCCGATATATAATGGCAATACTGACCGTTCCGGTCTGTCAGTTATCGGAAGTTTGGTCTGAAGGCTACGGAGTCCCTATTTTAGGTATTCCTCAGTCTTCATATCGTTAGACAGTTTATCTATCATTTAAATATCATCATCGTACTATTGTAACAGAAATTACCTCTCTACTATTCATTGGTATTTCACCTGCTCTCATAGAGTCAGGACTCAATGCAGCCTTAGTGTTCTTATTAAAAGTTCGTTGTATCTGCCTACTTGAAGAGTTGTAATACAAACTCACAATTCGAATTGTTTCCTTCCAAGTGAAAACTACACACACAGAGTTGGTGTGTTCTGTCCACAGATCGATTTGGAAAGACCCTCTCCTTCAGGAGTGGCTATACAACAACTTATTAGGACAGAGGTAACCAAAAACACATATGTTTCGACAGATTGTTCACCTGCCGTTGGCATGGCATTTTGTGTCCCTCCTCTACCCTCATATACACTATGCAGTCAACCAACACAGTAACATTGTGTCTGGTTTTGTCGTTTTAGGGTCACCCCCTACCTACAGAGTGGAGGACACCTACTCCACTGCACGCCGCCCCCTTCAGCTACTGCTCTGCGTTCTGGCTCGCTCCTGGTACGCCTACATGTGGAACCAGTCGCGATACGACGACCCAGTTTCGAAGTAAAATGAACACAAGCGACGCTGCTTGGACCCTTACCCCATCCTGGGTTCTCGTCCGGATACTCTACGCACCGACAAGAAATTTCAGGAGGAACTCAAGGCTGGGAAGACTACTAGTACTCGTCTTCATGCAAATCTCTCCCGCACCCAAACTGTCCAATTTATTTACGATTTATTGACCAGTTATGTGGGTGATGAACGAGACATTTTACGAAAGAATCACAAGGACAAATCTACATCGCTACCTCAGGTCGCCATTGCCACTCAAGCTAGCTTAGACCTTCTTCGTAACCCCGATTGGACAGCCAGTACCTGGGACCCGCTGGATCGTTGGCAGTTGCAGAGAAGCTCTGGAACCAGATTGGCAACGTCATCCCTGTAGAAGTTTTCCACAACTACTACCCAGTTACTGCTTCAACTGCTGGATTGGTGGGATCATTACTGGTCACTGCTCCTTTGGGTACAGCCGTTGGTGCCACATCCGTTCCCCCATCGAATCGGACTGGTCCAACTACTTTACATCCCGCTGGAAGCTCTTATGCGACAACGACCCATCCAAGCCACCCTCCGACGTTTTCGGCCCCCAGAACAGCTACACTGACTCCTTCAACTCCGATACTGCCTTCAGCCCCAGCATCTGCAGGTGCACCGACACTTCGTCAGTCCATTCACCCTTCATGCCCCAGATACCCAACATGCCCTATCCGTCCCTGGATGCTTCGTTCACACGTACTGGACGCCTCGCTCGAGCTGCGACTCCTGCCCCACCGCGCCCCGTAGTGCAACCTCGTTGGTAGGATAACTACGTTTACTGTTAGTAATTGCTTTGTGACTGGTAAGTAATTTATTCGTGTAGTCGAATGACCGTATAGTTCTAGTCAATAATGGTAACGGACGTAACGATCTATATTGGCATTTCAAACCATTGTGTAATAATTACAGTCGTGCGGACTCTATTTCGGTTTCATTATTACCTTTGAGTTTGTCAGTTCTGCTATCTACTTGCGAATTAAAGTATCGATTGGCATCGTGGCTTCTAACGGAGTCCCTCAGCAAACCGGAGTGTAAAAGGTATTAGGTCCGTGAGTGACCGGGTAATTACCTAATCAACAGTTATGGCCGCTGGGGAAACGAATTTCGGCACCATGCGATTAGCATGAGACATTTGATGTCTCACACACCGGTGTTTAGCGGAAACAAAAAGGATTTACAGAGTTGCTATTATCAGACACTAATAGAGGAGTATGCCTACGGTATTAGCACAACCCTCGGGGATATGTTTCATAATGCTTTCCAAGACCATAAAGCGGCAAAAACAAAATATGGTTTTGATAGAGACAGGATGAGAAAAGCAGAAGAAATGGAAGAACCGGTAGAACCACACGAGGTGGACACACCGGAGGGATCAGACGAAGAAGATGAAACAGAGACACAACAACCACGACAACAAAGACAGAGAGGTAGCCAAACACCACAAGACCAGAAGACAACGACAGAGAAACCTGCCAACTGGAAAGACCTCACAAAGGAAGAGAAGAAAGCTTGGGAGGAAAGAGCGAACAGAAAGAAGAAAAGAGCGATGACAAGAACCAACAAGGATGTGTACTTGCTGAGAAAGAAGAGATACAGAGAAGAGCAGCAGTATCTGCATCGCTGCAGAATGTTCTAACTTCTCGCTACGACAGCATTCTCGGAATCTAAAGTAATTCAATTTCTTCGCAGCAAAAAGATTCATAGCCCGTTTGAGAAAGTCGGCATTGTCAAAAAAAAATACGGTCATCTAAGTGGTGCGGCGAGATATATAGAGGAGAAAGCATTTAAAGAGATGAGACCGAGACCGACAGAGGATGTGGATGAGTATCTAACACAACATCTACTGCAGAAGAACTGGCTAGAGGCCCTGAGAGGGAAGCCTTTTGAGCCCGAGGAAGCAGTAAATGGGTTGTTAGAGAAGCTAGCAGAGCATGAGGCCTATGGCTCTGCATACCTCAACGATCATTATAGATTAGCAGCAGCAAGCAGGCCAACCCATGATGATATAGTAAAGTCGGCAAGAGAAATTTACGTGTTGTGGGAAAGCAAAGCAGAAGAGACTCAGAAAGGAACAAAGGAAGGAGAAAGAGAGGAAGAGAGAGGGTAAGGGAGCGAATCTACTGCGAGGAGAGGGAGAGGGAGGAGAGAAAGGAGGAAAGAAAGAGAAACACAAGAAATGGACAAAGAACGGGAAAGGGAAAAAGGGCGAAGGTAAATGGGAATAGTGATCGTTCAGAGCAGGAATGGTGGCTCACTGCAACATGCTACAACTGCTACCAAACTGGACACACTAAGCGTTTTTGCCCCAAACTCAAGTCAAACCCCAAACGAACCAGTTCAAAGTTCTCTCACTCTAACTCCTCAAAAAAAAAGCAAAGAGACAAGAATGGCAAGTTTCGAAAGAAAGGAGCCAAATGAGTTACTCTTTAATATGAGGGGAGAAGTAGGAGAGGAGGGTGAAGAGGAAGGAGATAAGTCTGAGGGGAAAGACAGCTTTGAAGAGGAAGAGTACGGGCTAGTCATTATGGAGGGTGAAGAGGATGCAATGGAGGAAAACATTGAAAGTGGGGAAAGAATAATTGCTCGTGAAGCTGAGCAAGAGGGCGAGGAGGAAAGTGAGCCCCAAACGGAGCAAAGTGACAATAAACCCTTGGAACAACCCACTAGAGCCCCCGGGGGGGGGGGGGGGGGGGGGGGGGGAACTGTCGAGTGCTCCTTTGGCTCGAAACACACTCCGAGACAGACCCCACAACCCCCCACAACGCACCCTCACTAGTGCTCAACACCCCAACACCTCTACAACAACATCTTTTGCCCTCACCACCTCACCATTCACGCAACGCGTGCATCCCTCACCATTGCAACCAAAACCCTCGCAATCAAAAGTGAAAGAGAAACGGAAAGAACAAGAGAAACCGACACCCACACCCCCTCAGAACTCTAGACAGACAGAGAAAGAATCACCACATCCCACTACATCCACTCCTCAGAGCAACACAACAGGCCCACTAACCATTCGTTGTCAAGGGCTTAACTGGAAGGGAGAGCAGTGTGGGGTTAGGTTTGGACAGGGGGGGAGTTGGGGTAAGGCGGGAGAGGAAGCAAAAAGGCTAGCGTATGCAGATTTTTAAAATTGTGCGGGTACCATGCTCGCCAAGACCCTCTATTTCCGTCTATTGACCTGTTACAAGACCCATCACGTCGCCCACGCCCTTCCCATGACTTTCCATCAGAGAGTGAAATGATACGAATACACATAAAAGCATTTACCAGAAATTACCCTGGTAATTACTCTCAATGTGGTTAGCTTCCCGGGGAAATAGCCCACGTAGCCGGCTACGTGGGCAATTTCCCCGGGAAGCTAACCATATTAAAAGTAATTACCATGGTAATTTCTGGTGAATGCTTTTATGTGATACAGAGAGAGAGGAAAGGGGGCGAGTGCACAGCAAGTTTCTCAAAACTCGGGAAGAACGACTCGCTAAGTTCCGCAAATATCGGGGAAAAGACAAGCAAAGTGTCGAAAAACCCGGTAAGAAAGTAGTTAGTTTAGGTTCACGGAATTACGCTGTTTTGCCAGGGAATGAGGCAAGGACCGGCGGGACTAGAGCTGAAAGGGAGATTGCATTCGATGAGGCTGTTGAGCATGTAGGAGGGACAAGAGAAGGGAAGTCTTGGCCCCCATCGCTACTGCCACAAGGTCCGTCCCGTTAGACAGAGTAAGAGACAGTGTAAGCACAGCAAGCGAGTGACACACACACACACATGATACACCTGTGGGGAAGAGCAGTAAAAGAGACACAGAACACGGAAAGGTGATAGGCTTTGAAGACTTTAAGAGAATAAGTGAACAGCTGAATAACCTGTGTGTAATGGACGATGAGATAGGAGACATTGTGAGAATGACGAAGGAGGGAGAGAGAGTGGCTGAAGCAGACGGACTGTTGACAGATGTGTTTTGGGCTGTTAAGGAAGTACTTCTGAAGCATGCAGCAGGCACACCACTGACCACAAGAGAAACAGTCATAGAGAAAAGAGCAGCAAAGAACACTCAAAGTACGAAAGCTAAGGAAAGAGCTAAGTGGGAGTGTGAATACAGACATAGCGAAGGACATCCAAGACCTGAGAGGACTGAAATAGCTAGGTTGCTATATGCACCGACGAAGGGAGAACCGATAGTAGTGAAAGAGGGATTGTGTTACGACCCGGACAGCAAAGAGAACGAGTTTTACTCAGAACTATTAGCAATAATAGACTATGATACTCGACTTAGCCAAGAATCACGACAATCAATTTGCCCTTTCAATAGTGCGATCGATGCCCCACTTGATAAAGATATGGCATGAAGTAGAAGAGAGAGGGGGTGCGTTTAACGCATATTTGCGTAAGTTACACTCAGGCGATGCACACAAGTTCTTCAGTCCGGAACAGGCAGTACAGAGGAAGAAAGAGTTTGATAGGAAGAGACGGGAAATAGACGGACACTCAGACCCAGAGGAGGATGATGAGTATGATCCGGAAAACCTAGAACACTCTAGAACAGTAGAAGAGATGAGGGCAGGAATACCCATAAGCTATAGATCGTACTGCGAAGCACGAGAAGAGCTTGACTGGATGTATGAGGAGAGATTCGAGCGAGAAAGGAAGGACAGGCTCCAGAAGAAAAAGAATGAGGAGGACGAGGAGCAGGATCACAACCTCATGGTAGACGACAGCACGACAGTAGGTCGAAAAGAAAAGATGATAGTACAGGATAGTGGATCGTCAAGAGACATAGCCTGTACACCACACATCTTGCGCAACGTTCGAGAGATAGAACCCGTCAGCCTAGTCACAGGAAACTGAGTAGAGTGAGAGACATGGGGTAAGCACGATTGACAAGAATTGATGGATCGGGGAAGCCAGTTTTGGTAAAGAAAGATATGTTGTTAGACACTAGGGTACCGGTCAACATCATGTCCACAGGAAACACATGGACCACAACCATCATCGGTCTATCATTCACCAGAACGGGCAACTTCTAATCCTCAAACCCCATAAGAATAAAAGAAAG